>JANHGB010020675.1:0-25598 GCA_026283785.1 Coracopsis vasa
ATCTTATCTATCCACAGGACCTTGTTACACCTATGTACATATATTACATACCTATTTATAAATATACACACTATATACCCAGCCGTGACTGTCAAGAGTGATCTTTAGTGCTTGCAGCAACAATCTGAGTTTCATCTGCACCATCTGGAGTAGACTGTAAGTGTTTAAAGATACCCTGACACACAAAAGGTGAGAGGAACGTCACAAGACCTGCTAAAAATTGCCAGGGACTAGGATTTGAAAGGGCCTAGCCAATATGCCGTGCAGGCATGTAATGTGCACCATTCATCATCTCACTGGGGTTTTAAGCAACCTGGCTCATATTCACCCAGCTTCCATTTTACACAAGTCTCTGTATTCAGTAGTGAAAGCTAGTGACCACTGAAGAATGGTTTCCGTGGCCTAAGTAGTGACCTGGACAGATAATTGCCAGGAGCTGACCAAGAAGAAAATATTAGACTAAGAAAGTTAGCAGGAATTTAAGGCCAGCTGAATAGATCCATCTTACGCATGCTTAACTTCATTCAGAGACCCAACATGAATCATTCTGCAACTGTGAATAAAGTTAAGTCTAGATATAAGCGCTCTTCAGATCACGTCTTGATATAATAAAACCATTTTGCATCATTAATTTCACTATATAGAGGCTGCCAAGAAGAAAATCAGTTTAAAAAACTTCACAATTGCTCTTTCCTAGAGCAAGTTTCAAATTTCAAAGCACAGCATCCTAGCAACCATTTCAGTGATAAATGAGCTCACAGGAAAAATAAGCTCAAACAGATCATTTCTAAATTAACTGATAGCCAAGTCCTTATAATCATGTTTGTCATCTTCCCAGTGCAAGCCTATATGCAATTTTCATTGTTTATGGTCAACTCTTTGATTTCTTTTTTATTTTCCAGCATATTAGAATTATGCCAAGGGCCATAAATTCTCACTAACTTCAAAATTTGGATAAAAGCTTTATGAACAATAGGCATTAATAGCACTGTAAATATTCATGCAAAACATGTAGTTAAATTGTGCTGGAGAAATCCTGCTCCACTGCAGCGCCCAGGACTCTTTACTTCGCCCTGAATTCAATCCAGATTGCAATTAGGTTCACAGTGTCTTCAATCCTGTGTGTGGTCCCAGTATAAGCAGTGAATGGGGAAGACCGGCACAGAGTGAAAAAAATAGAAGAAATACATTTCACTGCTGCTCTGCACACTGGAAGATTCAATACTACTGAAGTTTAAATTAATCCCAGCATAGTAAAACCCAGACTCTCTCCCCTTTTCCCATTCATAGAGCACTGTAAGCCTCAGTGATACCGTGATTTTGTTCCACAGAGTGCTCCAGAGAACAAAGATTCACATCTTAATTCTGCTTTGGCTCAGCTCTCTGACCTTGGCTCACAGTGACGGCAGGCTTGCAGGGAAGGTTCTGCAAAACCTTGGGAAGCAAAACAGCTGATGTTAACAGGAGAAGAGTTTTAGGGAGACTCCCATTTTTGTTTTGCTTCTCATTATTGTTCATGTAACTTAATATTTTGTCTTTATGTAAGAGCAACAAATATCTGGACTACACAAGCAATGAGCTTACTTCTCTTACAGGAGGTACACCCCATATATGTATAGTTGGTATATATTCCAGTTTAGATCCTTAGTCTGTAAATTTAATCAGTGTGTTAATAACTGTGACTGCTGGATATTTTGCCCCAAGAAAGATCTGTTAGACATGCAGCTCCATGGGCAAATCAGCCAGTCTTATAATTCCCTGCCATGAAAAGAGAAAAATCTTGCTTGCTACCCTCTCCCTTACCCTTTAGTGTCTCCTCCTTACCTCTGCTCCTACCTACCCTGTGGTGGTAGCTTATTAGATCATTTAATAAGAAAAAACTGTACAGCTGGGTTGTTTTTCCACCAGTTGAGTTGAACAGACTCTTGGAGAGGTCCAGTGGGCCCTAAGTGCTGGCACAAGTTAAATGGCAGGAGAACACAATCAAGAGAGGATGTAAACAGAGGAAGGGGATATTTTAGGCAGTGGCAAAGCTTGATGTTCAGCTCACCAGACTGCTGAACCTACACAAGTATCTTTAAAGTTTTACGTAGAGCCTGGGCTGAGGTATTTGTCTAGAAGCATCTCTTTGTGTCTCAGGCATGTTCTTCACTACTGTGTTTTGGCAGAAGGATAGTAATAAAACATAGGATATATTTATATATGTTAATAATACAGAAACTTGCTTGATGTGAGGGTAAGGGAAAGCAGATGAAGACCAAAGACTTACAAAGATACCAGTTACTGCTTAAAAGGCAAATTTACAGTATGAAGAAATAGATCAGCAAATTTTTTGCTTCTTCCTGCATACAGTTACTCACTGACTCTAGCCATAACCCCCTTGCAGCAGTTATTCTGAGATTACATGTAGATTTATGGATTTTGTAGTCAGTTTGATTGCTCAGACTCATTGCTTACTGCTGAGAGCTGAATAAGAATCAGTGATAATCAAAAAATACCCAGATAGGCTGCAAGAACCTGCACATTTATCTTTGGGTATGCAGAACAGGATCAAAGTGAAACATCTCACAACCTCTGACAGCATTTCCTTTTTGGTTTGAGTAAATTCTGTCATGGTCCGCATCTCATTCTCTGGCATGTTGCTGGTCCCCCTCTCACACCTCAGGTGAGAACATCTGAACTTACATTCTCAGGCGTTCTTTCTTCCTACAACCCTTTTCTAATGACAGCTCTCTCTTCTCTTTAATTCTCTTCTAACAAAGTGAATAATCTCTTCTTTCAGGATATCTAGATCCTTCCTGTTGTCCTTTTTTTTCAGTTACATTGTCTGGGCTTATTATATGAAAGGTGTTTGCACAAATACTTTCCTACTTTCTCATGCACTTCTGCTGCAAGCAGAGCTGTTCTCTGCCTTGTACCTGCAGAAGGGCTCTGGAATACGCTTTACCAGCTGCATAAGTATTTTCCTTGCAGTTCTTTCTAGCTGCCTATATTCAGGTGAAAGTGTATCAAAATGGCTAATGGGAGTGGGAAGAAGCAGAGAATACCAGTGTCACTAATTCTGTCCTAGGCACACCGTGCCTGCTCAAATGATGTTTGCAATGGAGGGTATTTGTATTGCCCACTGACTGTTCTGTGTGGGACACCCTCCCCACGAGAGGCCCTTCCCCTCCACCCGCAGCAGAAAAGCTTCCACAAGGAGACAGGATGGAAAGGGACAGCAAGTGGTGAGCGTATGGGTTTGGATGCTACTGCAAAGAGCAAGGAGCAATCCCTCAGCCACGCCTCCAGGGTGATGGTAGGATGTATCCTAAATAGCTTCCAGTACAGTGGAAATGAATAAAGCTTGCAAGTCAGTCATGCAGCTGCTGGAAATGGCAGCAACAAATGTGAAGGAAAGGACCAGATTGTAAGGGAATTTAACAGAGGGAAGAGAAACATTTGCAAACCCTTTTATTTATAATGGTTAGCATTCTGCAGTCAGATGTTATAGTTTTCCAGGTCCTGTTCCTCTCCTTTTGTGTAAACTAAGTTATTTCATTGCAATGTTCCCTTTTCACTTCAGCCTGGAATATCCTCTTACTTGGCAGACTAGTTGCTTTGCTGAGACCCCTCACAGATTTCTGAATGACTATCCCAGTGTCTCCTAGGTTTGAGCAGTTCCCTGATGCTTTTTGGCAGCATGGAAACAAATGGAAGTCTCCTACAAACAAGAAAATATTGTCACCTTTATTGTATGCGTATAAAACAAGGGTGCAATGCTCCCAGGTACCTACAGCTGTCTCTGTGTTGTACTTTGGATGATTTACTGTCCTGCTGCTGATGGTGTGCCTGCCATGACGGGCAAACACACTGTGTAATTTTGGACCAAGTTTTCCAGGAGCCAGTCATTTCAGACATTTTGTTCATTAAATTTTGGTTAGCCCCAGTACAGTAAACATCCACACAAAGGTACAGCTTCAACCACATCATGGCCTCCGCTGACTTCAGTGGATGAGTTCATACATGTGGGTGGTTTAGGCACAAGGGAGCAAGAACTTGATTTTTTCCTATCAAAAGACTTTGTGCTGATAGGTATTTGATTAACAGAGCTCATCTGTTAGCAAGGAGAGTTTTAAGATATCCACATCACGCAGAAATGTAGACTGCTCAACTGTGCCTCTCAAGGCACCCACATATTTACCAGTCCCATCAGGACCAGCCGTTATTATATACTGGAGTACAAACCAGTTTATTCCATTTTGTTGCATTCTTGTGATGCTGCCAGAACATACAATAAGGCAGTTGCAAAACGTGGGGCATGTCACATATGGTGCAGGTATATGAGAAATTAACTGTACTAGCAAATAGAGCATGTGAAAATGCAAGACATGCTATTTTCTTGTTCTCAGGGACAAGCAGGAAAAGATAACGGTATACTGCTGAACTCATCGATCTGATTATAACCAGACGGTTTGTCTCATGAGTCCAGCTTCTGTGGCGTGATTGCTGCAGAAAAAGATAGAAGCAAACACTGTGGCACAAAAGTTACTTTAGAAATACCCTTAAGTACATTACATCTTTTAAGCACTGACTTTTGACAACCTACTCCACATGGTATTTCTAAAAGTAAAGCTGAAAGTTAGGTTTAACTATTTTTACAGCGAACAAAAGCAAGGTGGCCAGAATAAATAGAGTGCAGGAGGTTAGACAGACAGTCCCCATTACAGCTGGCATGAGGTCTGATTAATTCTATGTGTCCTGCCCCACGCAGAGTCACTGCAGTGCCTCTCGGCTCTGGTCTGTTGGGCTGCACAGCTTGATCAAAACATACCTGAGGGCTACTGCAGTGGTCTGGGAGGAAGCGGCCTGAAAGCTGAAATGGAGGGAAGGACGTCATGCTGAACCGCTGTGATACGGCTGGGAGGAAGGCAAACATCATACCGTCAGTGGGTGATTTTGATTAGATGGGTCATGTGTGAAATTATCATTCCAGGCAAGGGTCTGTTGAAAAAGAAAGGTTTAAGGAAGGTATTTCTCAGGTCTGAGAGATCTAAAATGTTTTGCTGCCATCTTCTACACTTCACACCTAATCTGAATTGTCCAGAGGGGCTGAAAAGTTGAATGGAAGCATTTTTGTTCACTGTCTGATTACCGGGTTGTTGGTGGTTGTCTCTCTTGTGCGCTGTTCTGCTATATCTTTTAATTATGGAGGTCTGTCCTATGACTAGAGGGGGATTCATAGGTTTTTAGGATTTGATTTTGCAAAACCAAAATATAACCAAATCAGAATCCCTCTGAAATACAGTGTGAGGTACCTGAATAAGCTCTTATTAAAATTTTGAAATAAATTACTGTTTCTGTATAACTATGTTTCAATGCACTTTTAAAAGTAAAGCATGTGGAGGAGACCATCTGTTTTGGAAAACAATGTAAAACCAGGTAGTGCCAACACAGAAAATTAATAAAATGTAAAAAAGGCTGATAGCTGATTTGCTTGGTTTAAAACCAACTTTAGAAAGATAATTACAGAATATTTGGGGTTTATTTAAAATCATGACATCATTAACCAAATATGAAATCAGGTTACAGTTTTATAATGTGATGTAATTATGAACAATATATTTAGATTATTCCTTCCTTCATAAATTCAAATATTACTGCTTAAGAGTCAAACTATAGGGAAGAGTTAGAATCTTTTCCATTAAAAGGCTTGTTAGCCTCCATACAGAGACATTCCCGATACATTCCTTTCACCCTCTTAACAGAAGTCTTTAAGTAAATAGGTGTAGGTGAGTGTTTGGAAAGCACTTGCAAAATGGAAGGTACTTTAAGAGTTAGTAAATCTTGAACATTAATGGAGATACTAACCATAAAAATTGGAATTTTTTATCTTTTTTGTTCCTGAGAATCATCTTTAGTTTTCCTGTCCTGTGCTAAAATTTCACTGAGATGTTTTCTCAGGGTGTATTTTAGATTGCATTTATGTCTTACAAGAGCAACAAACAATATTACAGCAGAGGCAGACAGGACTGTTCTGATGTGACTCTCCCAAAGGTAATCATTACTTCTGAAATCAGCACTTCTGTGTGCAAAAGCATGCTTCAAGTCAGTGTCTAGGAAAGTTCATAATCTTAATAAAATGTTCATAATCTTAATAAAATTATTAACACATAATATTAATTTTTGAGGGAAATTTTAAAGTAACTCCTGTTTTAACTTTCTATTCCTCAGTTCGTTTGCCATTCCAAGTGTATTAGGCTATCAGGAAGATCCCTGGGAAATGTATGGTATACCTCTCTAAATTAAAATAAGGGTTGGTCAATACTACTGACTGCAAAGCCATTTCATTTTCCAGTCCTGACCAAGGAACACGTTTTTATTGTCAGTTCACTCAACTATTGACTAATCCATCCATCTGTAGAATGTGTTTTCTTTAAAAGCTTGAGATTAATTTAGCCCTAAATAACACAACAGAGAAATTAAACACATTTTAAAAACATTTACGCCAAGAATACCATATCCAGATGAATTCATCACAGCAGAAACACTCCAACTTGTCACCTTTCCAAGCAAACCGCATAATTGAACATCTATTGAAACAATTTTAAAATATGATGACAAATTATTTTTACACCCCTTTCTCCCCCCATAAAAATGTAATTTTAGTCTCACCAACACAAAACAGAGCTGTAAAATTCATTTCCTTTATTGGCACATGGAAGACTATACCTATACTTCATTTCTGACAAGAAAGGATTCCCTAATTCCATAGCACTTTTCTGACTGACCCCTTCTAGCACATAACTACAATCACGCTTGCAAAGTTAATCCAAACAACTATCCCACATGCCTTTTTCTGAGAAGAAATAGTAAAACTTGCTTTGAAATCAGAAGGCCACATTTTGCAGGTGGAATCAACATCAAATTATCTTCACGTATGCTGTGGGCATACCCATCTGATTCAATGTATATGGCACTGCTGAATAAATATTTAGAAAGGAATGGAGCAGTCACAACACTCAAAAGTTTTTATAATGTAAGGGACAAGGTACAGATAAGTATTAGGGCTTTAAAAATAATAAACCAGCTGCAGATCCTAACACTGTTCCTATTTTTTTACATCATTAGGTAGATTCCTTGTAACGTCATGAGGTATTTCTCTACTCTCGTAATACGCTAGGGGTTTTTTGTTCAATACCATCAGGATTCATTTTTTTTAGTAGACAAAGGGAATACAGTTAGCAAACAGTTAAAGTCAAATTTAACGTAAAGACTTCAGATCTATTATGAATTAATGTAGGATATTTATTTTTTTTCTAAAATATAATATTTTATCTATGTATCTTTTTTTTTTCTGAAATATAATTGTGATGTACACAAGCACAAGTCTGTAAGTAATCATGCAAATTGTTTGCATGTGCAAATTGCTCCCAAGTATGAGATTTATTTAGAGGAAAAAAGCTGCTGTGTGTCATTACAGAATGCTATACGAGTATGAGAGCAAAATACAGATTTGAAAATGCTAGAGGAATATTACTGTAAATTGGCATAGATACACTGAAGTGTGGCATTTTTCTTCTTTTCGTTACATTATTCTCAGAGTATTTTGGGCAATCCTGGTAGGAGTAACAAAACTGCAGAGGCTGTGTTCCTGCAGTGTGGCCTAACATGAGTTACTCAGTTATAGCCCTAAGCAAGTGTAAACAGACAGACCTTTATCCCTCTTGCAATTCTAATTCTCAGAGATTTTTAGTGTTAAGTGCAAAACCCCGTGCTGTCAAGGTGAAGGCCCTCCTGGCTCGTCCTTCAGTCTCCTGCCACATTTTGGAACAAGAGAAGTGCATGGTCCAAACATTCCAGCAGGATGAGGTGGGAGATGAAAAAACTTGCCAAGAAAAGCCAGACTGCAGTGGGAAGTGCCTCCCTGGTGAGGGGGGACAGAAAAGGGAAACACACCTCAGAATTTCTCATCTTTACTCCGCACAGTCGAACAACATTTTGCAAGAATCAGTAAACAATACAGCAACGCACATTATTCTGTGCTATTCAGAGAGACAACCTGGCAGGATTTTCAGATCAGGAAGCACGTTATTTTCTCTATTTCATTTCAAACCTAGAATAAATAAAACCTATAGCTGAGGGAAAACTGTTACACCTTCACAATGCAAATAGCCAATACAGTTTAAGGCACAGACCACTTTTTGTTCTATTATAGTGCTTGGCACATTGGTTTTCAGTTTGCAGTGCTACAAATACCTTCTCATCCTAAAAATTCACCCACATGCTGGAGCACTGAGATGAGACTGAAAGCAGCTGCACTGCATAATGCTGAAGGGTCACCTCACCCTTTGTTGTTTATCAGAGGATGCTCAGTGGAGTATGCCAGAGAATTTTAGGACTGTCACAGCACCCCACTATAGAATTACCTAGATTAACTCCAAAATCACTTTCCTCTGAAAGTAGCAATAGCTACTTCAGAGGCTCTGCTGCAGGTAAACTGACAATTATTATTTTAAATATTATTTTATGCTTGGTTATGTTAGCAAATGTTCATCTTCTACCTGATCAGACACTCAGAATCACAAGATTGTTCTGCTACCTTTAACTTTCCATTTTTGTTATTTCTGAGAACAAAAGTACATTCCTATTATTTGCCCCTCCTGAGTTCTCTAACTAGCTCCTCCATGAAAAAATATATTGTCCAATGAAACAGTGAACCAACGATCACACTAAAAATTGAAATATTTTGGATTTGCAATCTCTGCACCATCTTAGGCAAGGTTATCACCAGAGTCAGGGATTTTGATATATATTCTCAAGGGACTTACTTTTTAGTCCTAGAGACTTAAGACATTCAGTCCAAAGGGAATCCAGATTAGCTGCTGCATATTTAACTTCAATTCATAGCATGGCACCAGTTTCCACTAGAACAAATAGTTTGTTATCTCTATTGTCTCAATAGGCTCACTTAAAACCAGATATCCTAGTCCTCAAGTGTTTTTTTAGACTGAGTTTTGCACAAAAATGCACACACAGCGGGCTCCGTTCCCGGTTTTAATGGAACCTTAGTTACACTGCTCTTTATTGTTTATTTTCACAAACTTTTATCCTATTCTTTTACCAAAGTCTATTTATCATCCGTAATCACATTTCCCTTCTTACACATCTGCTTTCCCCCAGTTCATGGATTTAAAATGCCTTTTTTTCATTTTTAAATAAAAGCCGCAACAGAAGCCTGGTTTCATTTTGGTTTGGGCAAAACCTGCATTTTCTGCACATATTCCCACTAGTAACTAGAGAGCCTAACTCTCTTTATTTCCTGGACACTATTTGCACAGTCATACACTGAAACACTGCTTCTCTCCTCTTCCTCTGCATGGGTTTAGAAAGCTACCACATGAAGGCCGTGGTCCTTCAGCCTCAGAGCCCAAAGAGCAACCCAGTGCTAAAGTAAAATCTTTATTCCAATGGAAAGTGTATGGAAGGAAGAAGGAGAAAAAAGGAGTCATAATCTTGTTTTTGTTCAGCTCTGAAGCATAAAAGAACCATACAAAAACAACAAAAGGAAATTGTCAGTGAAAGGAGACCTACAAACTGTGTCCAAACTAAGCAAGTGGGGAAAACCCATAGAAAATCTTTCCATTATATTCACAGTCAAGGGTCTAATTTAAAGATCAGTTTTCTGGTCCTGTACTACAATGCATACAACTCACAGATCCAACCATTCATGGGTCTGCACTGAGGCTTCCTAACGTGATCCTCCCTGTTGCCCTAGGCAGCCTACTGGCGGGATGAAGTCCCTTTCTTCTTTCCTGAACCCTGTTCTGGTTTCTACATGAACACCACGGTTCAGGAAGAAATACATCAGCTGCACATACTTAACCATGGTTTATCTTCTCCCCTTCTTATTTCCACCTCTGCCATGAAAATACAAAGGAAATCCTGCCTGTGGACATCTCCTGACACTGTAGGTTTTGGGCGTTTTTTCAACCACATGGAAAACAGAACTTTTGTGCCCATTTAAGCAGGTGCCACTGATCAACATGAAGGCAAACGGTAATTCATCATTTGCCTATACATGTATTAATTATCCACCCACCAGAGAAATGTCCTCCTGTACAACCATCCTTCACATGGGTCCTGCATAGGAATTTCTTATGCAAACATAGCTACAGTCTTCTGAAATTCTCCCATTCCAGGGATAATCCTGTATTTTTGACAAATGTTCAGGAAACATTAATTTGAGGAGTTGAGGTTGTTTTATTTAACACCTAATACAATTCAAATTTAAAGGATTACCTGCACAAAAAAATAAACACATTTGGTATAAAAATTTATCATCACTTTAACACCTTTTTTTCCTCTTATGGCCTGCTCCTTCTCTGGAGCAGAAACATATAAAGACTAATGGCACAAGTTTGTTTTATTCTACAGCATTTTTTTTGTTTTTACATACTCAAGTACCCTAGAGGACAACAGCCCGCTGTATACAAGAACCATTTTCTTCAGCCTGCTGAATTATGTTTCATAAAGAACCAAACCTATAAAGGCATTTTAAAAATCATTGTCTCTTTTTTTCCAGAAGCACTGACTTTTTGCACCATTTATATACAGAAGTGTAACATAACAGCTCTTGAGTACAGTACATGCAGCAGAATATATCCGTTGTATATAAAACATACATTTAAAATCTTGACTTACCAGAATTTTTGGAAGATTGAATAATTGTAGAATGCCCACTGCTTAGAGAAAATGGTTTGATAGTACAAATGTCTGCATATGTTGGCCAATGGAACAACCCAAGGCTCACTGGAATAGTATCTGTAGCACATCAATGTGCATAAATAATTTACTTACAATATTAAAACACAACTTGCAAAATCAATAGTTCAAGATCTTGTAACTGCTATGTTAACCCTTAAGTGGTTGCAAGGAAGTGTGGTGAGGGTTCCTCCCCCTCCCAAGTCCTCTAGAAAACCTTTCATATGTAATTTTTCAAGATGAAGGAATTTATTTATGTCTACTGCCTCTTCTCTTCATTGCAGCCGTACACTGTGGACAGTACCATTTCCCTTTCGGTGCTTCTGTCAGTCCAACACATCCATAGTGGAACCACTCAATAGGGCACTATAAAAACAGAGTTAAAGAGAAGGTTTGGGATTTGGCTTTTTTTTTTTCTTCCCCTCAAAACATGTATTATAAATACAATTCTATTAAAATGAAGTGTGAGTAAAAAGCATAGATTCTGCTTTTCACACAAAGTTACAGCTCAGAACGAGAAGAGAGGAGGATCTCGGTCCCTATCATACACTCAATAGACTAAGGGTAGTGATAAAATTTCTAGAAGTCATACATAAGACTCACAGAGCAGAAGAATGTTATGCTTTGAAATACTTAGTTTGACAACACTAAGTGACACAAAAGTAATCTCACCACTCACTTTTGTTTAAATGTGTTATCTCAGTAAATACATGAGTACATTCAACTGTTCTTTTAAAACTTTTTTATTTGAAGGGGACAACTGACATTAGTGGTGACACAGCTAAAAGCTCCCAGAAATAATGGGCATTTTAAAGATATCAGAGCTTCCCAGCAAAGGGTGAAGCCTTCTAAAAGAAACTGAACTGTGGTGATAGATGACAGGTTTCCTGAAGAATGGTTCAACTCATATGCACGTTACTCTAAAAAACTGTACTCTAAAACCAACTCAAAAGTAAATCCTGCAACCAATAGTTACATGCACAAGCCTTTCATGAGCCTTTTGAGCTTTGTTACTTACATCTTGGTTATCACAGCCTACCATTTCACCATAGGACACCTAGTAAATAAGAAAAAAAATCCTTATTAATAATTATATTGCTAATTAAAAGCAATCACCATTTTCAAAGGGGTAAAGTTTAAGTTTCTTCCTTTGAGTTTTTTCATTAACAGCAGTAAAACTATTTCAATTTTTCTTGTTACAAAACCCAACGAACATAAATGTTCACAGCAAACTGATTTTCAAAATTTTTTAATATGAACCTCCCCTCAAACTTCTGCATATTTCAGGTTGGATAAAAATAGATCAGCATTCAAAACCTGAACAAAGCACATTCTGGCCTAAACAACAGTGCTCAGTACATTATCAGCCCAGTTTTCAAGATTATATTGATGCTGGTCCCTTGCATACATGGCAATTTCAAGCACCTTATTTGAAACTAGGCTGGAATTAGATGATCTTTAAGATCCCTTCCAACGCAAACAATTCTAGGATTCTATGAAACAAACCCTTTCAAGTGAATTGTAGAATTCTATAAATTCTAAACAAAGCCAACACCCTTAAAAGTGTTCATAATAAGAACAAGTATTTTAAAATAAAAGTTTTTCATGTTGTCATTCAGTCTCTCAAGTTACTGGATAGCTTTTATAAAAACTAGTTGGCTGGGGTTTTTGTGAGGTTTGTTTGTTAATTTTTTAAGGAGAGTAAGAGAGACCAGGCAAACTCCTTACTAACTTAAATTCTTAATTCACTGTAAACCTGTTCAATTTTTAATTTGATAACTCCTGATGTCTTTATTAGAAAATACAAAACTTTCCAGTATGTCACTTCACTGTAAAACTTGCTTGGTTTTTGCTTCAACAGTTGAGCTCATTATTTGTATCACCAGTAAGTAAATAAAAACAGATCAGAATGTCAAGACTGCAAATAGAATGGTTTTAAATTAGCAATCAGAGAAAGAAGTTCAACTATAGCAGAATATTTCAGGCTGGGGGCCATCCTTACCTGATTACATATGCAGTAACGTGGCTCATTTGGATCATAGGTCCAGTCAACCTGGCTATTAGAATCAGACTCTGGTATTACTGCTGTTTGCTGTGATAGTTCTTGTGCCAGTGCAGATGAAGAAGAACATGATGATAGAGAAGAAGAAGAGGAAGATGATGATGACTGCTGACTTGAAGATTTGTTGTTGTTTCTGGGAAAGAGGGGAAAAAAAGGAAAAAAATAGTATAAATAATTTATCTCCTGCCAAAAGAAAGAATCATTAATGTGGATTAACAAGTACTTTGTTGACTCTGAAATACTGCAGTATGTCAATGCCAAAGCGTCACTCATTAACTTAATTCATTCAAAAACTGCAAGAACTGAAATGGACACGCTGAATGCTCTTTGGAAACAAGTCATCCCTGCTTACAAGTGCAAGATACACTGCTCTAATCAATGGAATATAACAGCTTTAAACTGTCCAATGGCTTTAATGAATGGTTTTCTTCACAAAATTTTCCATCAACAGCCTTGGTGTCAAGTCCCCATAAAAATTATGCTACCAATGAAACAGGAATTTACATATAAATAATGTCATGTTATGTATGATATATAACTTTTTTTGAAGATGACCAATTCTATGTTAATCTCCACCCAAGCATCACCAATCACTCCATAGGAACAGTGCCAGAATACAAATTCTATGCTTCTGTTTACAGGTCAGATATGACACCAAAGATATCCATAGAAGGAAAATGCTTCTAAGATAAAATTATTAACTGAGCTGTGAACACACTCAAATTTGTATGAAGAAAAAACCAAACCCCTACAAGTCACAAGGATGGGCAGATATACAACTCAAGTACACCTAGTGATTGTTGTCACAATGTGTTATGACACTATGGTGTTTTAAAGTGGTTTTAGACTTCATTTTTTCTGTCATAGATGTCAGCCATCAGAAAGTGCAATTATTTGTGAAGTGGCATGAAGCAGACCTTCAGGTTATTTTAAAACCAACTATGAGGCATTGCATGGCAATTCCCAACATTTGCCATTAGGTCAAATCTCTCCAAAATGCAGAAAAATGACGGAAGATACTAGACTATATCACAAATGAAAAATAAGTATCTTGATTGGCTTTAAAACCTTGGAGTGAGTTTGCTTAAAGAAAAGGAAGTGAGAGGACAAAAGAAGACAGACTTGAACAAAAAAAGGCCAGCAGACAATAACTACCTTCTGTCGATTCCCTTCCCCATCCCCCTCCTTATTTAATATGAAGTATTTCCAATGATGTGGCCCATGACCTTTACAAGACATTTTAGCTATCTTAAAAGCTGTAATTGCAGTCAACAACTAAGAACACTTACTTGCTTTTTCTGCCACTTCGTGAATCTGTGGTTGATGAACTTAATGTCTGTGTTAATGTAGATGCCAGAGCTGATGATGAATACCCAGATGAATCTCTGGATAACGAAAATTCTCTTCCAAGCTGAAAATCATTGTTCTTAAATGCTTCATAGCTGGCCTTTAGGCTGGATGTTCGTCTTCCTTCCTTCATCTAAAAGGAATACTGATACTGTATCAGATTACGCCACTGAGCTCTTACAGAAGACATACCATGTTGCTAACTGCTAACTGTTTGTACAGGTTCATTAGTTACCCTGTTAACAAAATGATGTATAGTAAGTGGTAAAAAAGTGTAAGAATATCCCACAGGAAAAGCTAGAGAACAAGCTCTCCCTGTTATGCAAATTTTACAGGATAAAGCTGTAGCATATAAATGAAAATGATACAAGAATCAAACCACTGCAGCTGAAAGTGATCATGGGAATTCAGATTAAAAAAAAACAACAACAAAGCACCCGAACAAAAAAACCCTCAAAACACATTAGTCTTTCTTCTGAAATCAGTAGCAAATGGCAGCATGACAATAAGGTGTTGACATTACCTGTGCCGTGGCTTGCACTGCCTGAGCTGCTGCCATGGTAATTGCACCGGCCCCAGATCCTGAAGATAATGAGCCCAGGTTATATGATGCCAATGGTTGAGAAGAGTTTGTATTGTATGCATTGTTTGAAGAGGATGATGAATTACTGTTTCGACACCCTTGATGAACAGAACACATTTATGAAATTTAAAATGAAACTAAATTCCTTTGCATTTTAAGAAGAGTTATATATGACAACCAGTGAAAGAGCAGGAACTCCGTTTATGCACCAAAGCAGTCTGATCATTTGGGAAAAAAGTTTTAAGAAGCCATTTGACACAGCCAGTATTGGCTGAAGAAAAGAAGTTTATTCCCCCTTATCCTCATGCGCAGGGAGTCCTTTTAGAAAGACAGTCCTCACTATCATACTCAGCTGTCAAAGAACAGATGCAGCTGTTATGTCTATGTCTCTATAAACCCAATGTCCACTTAAATAATGCTTACTACTGTAACCATCAGGAAGAGAGAAGAATTTGACGGTACCCCTATACTGTTTCTGAAGTAAAACTTAACAATTTCAATTCTAAAAACTACAAATCACAGTTTTAATGCAACACAGATTTCCATGGCCATCTATAGACTGCGAGCTGCTCAAACATAATTACATTTTATTTGTTACCTCATCTGAAGCTCCTTCAAAATAAAAGTTACATGGGTGTGAGGGAGACTCCCTAAAAGTGATGAACAGCACTAAACTCCAAAACAAAAGGTCATTTACTTACTATAACCTCTCACAATTTTTTATTTTCAGAAAAAAAAAAACCAACTATGAAGCACCCCAATTCTGAAAATGGGCAGAAAGCTGTGTTTGGTTTTGGGTTTTTTTATTCACTACTTAAAGACTTCTCACCTCTTCTGAAACAGACAACGCACAAACTTATTTTATTGTAGCCAATGCCACATCAGACCAACCCTTAAAAAAAACCCAAAAAAGTGTGAATCCCTACTTTGGAAATTGTTGCGTATTTTTTTTTCTCCCAAAATAATAATGCATTAATCTCATATTTCTATCACTAGCTGAATGAAACTGCACTGTATCTCCTTCCAAGCAGTGTAAATAAAAAGAAACAACCAACATGCAGCTGTTAAATGACAACAAAGCTGATGCACTTTATGGACAACACAGATGAGCAACAATGGCTGCAATTTCACATGTTATAAATGACTGAAAATCCCAGAGGAAAGAGTATGAGCCTCTGATTTCAAGAGACAATAACTCACAAATACGATTGGATTTCTCCTGATTAAAAACCAATAAAATGCAAGACAATGAAGATTACCTGGTGTATTTTCTTTAGAAGCATCTGAAGTCAAGGTAGATAGAAGAGCTTCAGATTTAAACTTCTTTTCAGGAACATGATCTGTTGTACTATGGTGAGAAGATGGATTGTGTTTCCTTTCTAAATTAAAGAAATGAAGGCAACTTAAATGTAAAACCTTTTCAGCTTGAAAGCCAAACTGTAACTACACGTTTTTAAGTCTCAAAATACTTACTCTCTACTGGAGTGTGAGAATGAGCATGATGGTTATTCACAGGCTGTGATGGTGTATCCAGCTCCAAAGACCCTAAGAAGGACGTAAAAAGGAGAGAAAAATTTCAGTCATCATTGGCATAGTTTTGACTTTTATATACTAAATGAATCTTTGTAATATTAACCAAATCACTATGAAGTTATATTTATTTCAATCAGAAGGAGCTTTGCTGGAGTTGAAACCCTTCCAGGAAGTACAACCAGGAGCCAGTGAGATGAACAGTTGTAAAACAAAAACTGGTACACACTGCTGTCCAACTATTGACACAAAGAGAATAAACAACACCACTGCCCTCAACATGCCATGTAAGAACATGAGCTGCACACATGGCAGTGATGGTTGGAAAATGCAACACCAAAAGTACTGACAATCTACACCAATATGAATTGGGAAGACAACTAAAACAAGTAAACTGTATTAATGAGGCACCTTGTCCCACTGAGCCAAAACACACAAGTACTAGCAATGTCTGACAAGATGACATAACATTCAACAGGGAGGGCTTCAGATCATGATCCAAATTTCCGCAACATCCAAAAATACAGAGCAACAATCACAAGTTAAAAAAAAAAAAAAAAGAAAAAAGAAAAAAGGCAGGAGGGCACAAATACAAGTCTACGCCTAAGAATAAATTTTCTTGTAATATGAGGAGAGACTTTGACCATAAATTACATTTAACAATATACAACAGTCTGTGTATGAATCTTTGGCAATAAGATTTTGAATAGCTGCAATACCTAGCAACGTACATTTATACAGAAGTCAATTCAAGAAACTCGCATTCGTTTTTCAAAATCTGTAGCTTCAACATTTCTTTACCTTTTTTCCAGTGACTTCAAAAAGCACATGACTGTACTACAAAAGTTTAAAGAAAATTATTCTCGAAGAGGTTCAAAGCATGAGGAGCTATTTCGGTTGAGCTAACATCAATCATGCTATGAACTAGTCCAAAGGGTGCCCTCTGGCGGAACCTCCATGATATGTATTTAGTCTGAAAGCTAAAAATGCTTGTACTTTTCCCTTTAATTAAAAAATCCCAACAAACTACCTTAAAGATGAAAGTCTGGTACGTTTCTATTTTGAGTTCTTGAACTCTACCTACCTACTCACCAAACACATAGCTAAACTGAAGGTAGTATCACATCTTACAAATTCAGCTGGGATTCCAACTAAAATAAACTAGTCCTTTTCTGTAGTTGCCGGCTCATTAAAAGCACGCACTTTGCAGTTTTATTTTTGTGCCTGTTATCTGTAGTAGGAATTAAAAATAAAATATACAAAAATTCCCATCTTTTATAACAAAGCAACACAAAAATCAAAGAAAGAATAATTATTCCTAATCTCCACAAGGGGCTGTCGTTACTTTTCAGTGTCCTTGGGTATGAGAGCAGTCACTGCCTCTCAGCTTCATAATCACAGTAGTTACATCAACTTTGAAATTTATCATGATCACATTTGAAATTCATGTCTAAATGCTGATATGTACAGAAAGGATGGTTTCTTCTACACTCAAGTCACTCAGGTCATCACCAAGCATGTAGAAAAGAAGGTCATCAGTAGTAGTCAGCATGGATTCACCAAGGGTAAGGTAAATCTTGCTTGGCCAATCTAATAGCCTTTTATGATGATACAGCAAGATGGATCGATGAGGGGAGCAGTGGATGTTATCTACCTTTACTTCGGCAAAGCTTTTGACACTGTCTACTATAACATCCTCATATGTAAGCTTAGGAAGTGCGGTTAGATGAATGGACAGTGAGGTAGCTTTAGAACTGGCTGAACGGCAGATTTCAGAAGGTTGTGATCAGCGGAGAAGAATCCAGTTGGAGGCCTGCAGTCAGTGGTGTTCCACAGGGATCAGTACTGGGTCCAGTCTTACTCAATTTGTTTACCAATGACCTGGATAAAGGGCTAAAGCATACCCTCGGGAAGTTTTCTGATGATACAAAGCTGGGGGGGGGCAGTGGCTGATACACTTTAAGGTTGTGCTGCCATTCGGCAGGACTCCTGATAAGCTGGAGAATTGGGCACAGAAAAACCTAATGAGGTTCAACAACTGTAGGGTACTGCACCTGGGGAGGAAGAACCTGAAGTACCAGTACAGGCTGGGGGCTGACCTACTAGAGATCAGTTCAGCTGAGAAAGACCTGGGAGAATTGATAGATATGCTGACCATGAGCCGGCAGTATACACTTGTGGCCAGGAGGACCAATAGTAATCTGGGGTGCATCAGAAGGAGTGTGGCCAACAGGTCAAGGGAGGTAATCCTCCTCCACTACTCAGCCCCTACTCAGCGCTGGTGAGGCCACATCTGGAGTACTGTGTCCAGTTCTGGGCTCCTCAGTACAAGAAAGACAAGGAGCTACTGGAATGTGTCTAGTGGAGGGCCACAAGGATGATCAGGGGTCTGGAGGATCTCTCTTAAGAGTAGAGCTGGGCCTGTTTAGTCTATAGAGAAGACTGAAAGGGGATCTCATTAATGCAGGTAAATATCTCAAAGGTGGATGCCAGAAGGATGGTGCCCTCTTTTCAGTGGTGCCCAGTGACAGGACAAGAAACAATGGCCATAAACTAAAACACGAGAAGTTTCACCTCAATATGAGGAAGAACTTTAAGTCACGGGTGGCAGAGCACTGAACAGGCTGCCCACGTAGGTTGTGGAGCCTCCCTCTCTGGAGATGTTTAAAACCCACCTGAACACGTTCCTGTGTAACCTGCTCTAGGTGGCCCTGCCTTGGCAGGGGTATTGGACTACGTGATCCCCAAAGGCTCCTTCCAACCTTGATGATTCCGTGATACACCAACTTGGCCAAAAAGCTGACACTGCATTTTTGTTCACAGTCTGACTATCAGCATTGTTCTATTTGTTAAGCATGTGGGTTTCTTACCCAAAATGTTTTTCCCTTGCTACCCCATTACAAAACAATTCACTCTCTCCCCTTTAAAAAAAAACACTGAGTAACTAACTTCGCATTCCACACATGTAACTAGAATAATTACCCTCAATTTGGTGCTAGTCAATTCAAGTAAAAAATAGTACACTTGCAAATAAGTAGATGGCAAGCTTAGGCTGAAGTACTTGTCTGAATACCTAGTCATTAAAAACAAGTTTAAAGAATTCTGCGCCCTACTCTAGTAATTCACAAGCGCAACAGTTGTGTGAAAAATTTACTCTAATTACTCAGGTGTATTTTGACTTCACTGGTAAAAATTGATGTTGAAACTGAGATCTGAGAATCACTGACCGATGAAAAGTATGTGGGTTAAGCACAATAGTGAAACAAGTGGAAATACTTCAAGCCACTAACAAATATATGGTTTTTTAGTTTTACAAACTGATGGAAAATCTGACAAGATCCTATATAAAATCATGCATACTTACGTCTCTCTAATATTTCTGTAATTCCAGCATTATCTGCTTCAAGCTCCATTTTAAATTTGGCAAGCTCCTGGTCCAATTTTCTCAAATGACGGTCTACCTGTTTTTGGGACAAAACAGTAAATAGCATCCAGCTCTGGAACATGAATATCCACATCCTTCATGTTGGATTTGCTAAATATTTCCCTGCCACGCAGCACTAAGCACCTACAAAAATGCAGAAGCATAACTTCTCACCTACAGTTAGCTAACTCAGCAGAGATACTCAAGTTAACATGAAATTAGTGCTGTTGCTCCTAAACTGTGCAGTCAGTCACTGGATGCAGTAAGGCTGGATATTGGCTCAGCAGCTAGAAGCCCTCCTCTTACTATAGGCAATGTTCCAAGACACAGACTTAAGTGTTTCTTTTGAGAAAAAAAAGATTAAAGAGGCTTGGGGGTGTTGTGGGTATGCATATAGAAAGGGGAACAGAAAGAACAGTTCACAACATGTGCTTAAGCAGACATTTGGCTGCATTGGGGAAACTGCAAAATGACTGAATTACAATTTGTACACCATTATACACATCAGTAAACGTAAGTACTGAGTAAAAGAGTCTCTAAACTGAAAGTGTAAATACTCCTGTGCATTTGAGTAAACTATGACATGCTCTTGGGTACTGAAAATTAACAAACAAAAAACATCTGAACTTAATCTCATGGAAAGAAACACTGTGTTCCAAACGCTTCATTCATCTGTAGTCATACTGCAGTATGTACCTCTTTCTAACCTATTAAAAATTGAACAGGCTTTGCAGTTAACAGCTAACCAAAAGACAGGGGTAAGTTCCAACTTTTGGAATAAACTTTTGGTTAGTTGAAGTAAAACTAAAACAGACAAGAAATACTTGTTTAATGTCTACTATATTTTAGTGCGGCTCTGACTTGCAGGTTGTCTTCTGAGAAAATGTAAAATAAATCTACTTAAAATTCAAATTCTACACGCTATAAGGAAGAGTAACTTGCTCGTGCCCTCTTGTCATAAAAGAAATAAACCAAACAAAATCAACATAATTTCTAAAATTATTTCTGTATGCTTTATATTTAAGTGACATTTACTACCCAAAGCAATAAAATACTTAAAAAGTCAATAAATATTTAATGTTTCTTTCACCCACAAAAAAATCTGTAATGTGGCTGATCTAACAATACAGGTAGCAGAGTTGTAGTCCTTATCAAAATGTTTAGAACTCCTTGGGGACAAGCAGACAATTCACCACTTCTGTCCACTTACCAAATCATATATTTGGTTAGCCAGTTGCACTTTCTCATCTGCATCTTCCAAAGCTTTATAATAATCCTGTTTTAAAGAGAGGAGTTTTTTTTTTTAAATTATGAACATAACTGAATTAATTTCAGTCATTTTAAGCTATTGTCATCCAGCACAAAATGTAACTTAAAACGAGAAATTCACATCCGTTTTCAGAAAGACTGTGAAACTCTACTGTAAACAATGATCAGCTAAGTTTTAGATGACAGATATAATACATATCAGTGTGTTGTTTGTGCCTTCGGAAACTACAAAATGTGGACACTTCCTCCCACAGTGGCATTTAGATTCCTGTAAGAAATGCTACAAGAAAAGAAACAGTCTTAGATCTGTTCTATATTACATAAGATTACGGACTCAACATGAGATGATGTCTTTCACTTTGCAGGGATCACTGCAGATACTACTGCCCTTCACAATGATGCTAAACAGTACCATTAGGGAAGGCCTTTCCAGCACCACAGTCAAATAGAGATAATGATTTATACATAGATTATTTTTAAATACTTTTACATAACATATAAGCATATTACAAAATAATTTGACTAAAGCAATCCAATTTTAAAGTCTGCTCTAACTAATGAAAATCCAAGACAAAACTTTTTAGGTATGTTTACATTATTTTACTCCAGATTTAAACAGGTTTAAGTACCTTCTTATTCTCCACTTCCACTGAGGACAATCTTGCTTAAGAAAAAACTACTTGAAATTTTGGTTCAAATATAATCAAAAGCAAATTAATAATTTACTCTATGGAAGTCAGAGGCTTTTTCTGTTTTTTAACAAAGTAATTTATTTGTATTAATTAAGGAAAAAACATCCCTTAGCCAAATAAGGGGCTAAAGTGGCAAGTGTAAGAGACTACAAAGGATTTTCTCCTGACAAAATGACAGACTAACAATACCACCTCCAATGCCCAACTGTTGAAGAATAAAACAAAACACATCCATCCTTTTATTCCTCCCCCCCTAAAGCTATATGTAATGTATGTATAACACATACAAGGACACAGGCTGAATCACAGGAAATGCTGAAGCTAAGCTTGAAAAACATCATTTAAAAGAAAGCCAATTAACTTACGTAAATTCATGTCACACAGGCAGAAACAAAAAGCCTGGGCTGAAAATTTAGTACCTGGTTTCCTCACCATTTCAGGATCACAGTTTTAAAAATGCTAGCAAATACTGGGTAAAACTTAAGAGAAATGCTTGATGAAAGAAACTTTTCAGTCATTTTTCTCCTCCTAGGTAGTTCTATCCATCTCTTTGAAAGCCCAAAGGAAGTCACAGTTCTGAATGCTTAAGTGTCCATCAATCATAAGCTATGTTTCCTAAGGTTATCTTAGCTTGCAAAAGAAAAATGTGATCCACTCCTGTGATATCCTTACTTTTTTGATTGATGTCATTTGTTCTTCTCGCCATTCAGGTTTGTTTTTCTTTGCGTTCATAAAAAATTCATTTACCCTCTGCTCAAGTTGATCCATTGCATCTGTAGCACAGGAAAAGATTAAGATAAATGTTATCTTCTCATGTACATAAACGTCATGAAATAAGGAGGAATTTTTTTCTTAAACAAAGTTGACAGGACTGAGGTGCAAGAGAAGGGAAAAAAAAACAAAACAAAACCAAAAAAACCAAAACAACCAAGTGACAGGGGACAGAGGAGGGAAATACTTACCTTAATTTCCAAGAAGCAGAATTACATTCTGGTAGGATTCTCATCAAGGTTCTTGTGCTCTCCAGCATGGGACAGGCAGGACTCCAAGTTCTAAAGGTTTTTTGTCCCTAAGAGCAGTGGTAGTGACTTAAAGCATGACCCAAACTCCTCACCCAGGGCTCTAGACTGCTGACTTTGGAACATTCTAGCCAGTTACAAACTGAGCAGGAAACAAAATGTTCTCCTAAGAGAAACAGTCAAATACAAAACCAAATAATTGAAAAAATTAGTGCCTCAAAAAGGTAGAGCAACTTATGAGTCAAGTCACCACCTTTATATCAAGGCCCTCTCCATTGTATGCTAGGAAGGGTGAGGGCAAATTGGAAGCACTCACAAAGTTATTCCCCCCACCCCCCTCAAGGTAGCACTAAGGGGTAAATGATTAAACACTCTTTGGATAGGATTCTCACTTACATGAAGCTGAGAAATACCATAAAGGGAAAAAATAAAGCCACCAATTCTCTAACATTAACTATCATAAGAAAGGAAAATGCCAAATACAAGTTATTTGTTTATTGAGACACAAACAGGGATTCCCTTCCTTTTCCCTCCACCCTACTTTAAAACAAAAAAACCTAAACAAAATCAACAGAAACAACCAATCCAAACAAAAGTTAAAAACACTGAGTTTACTATTTCAACAGCTGGACACTTGTGCATGCAACAGCTTGCATATTTCCAAGAACATGCAGCTGCCTCAGTCAAACTAGCTTTGATGGCCGCGCTAGTCTCAGGATAGACAACAGCACTGAATTCTTCTTCACAGCACTTTCAGAAATACTGTCCACATAGCAGTTTCAAATTAAACATGACAATGCACCAACTACCTACAGACTTTAGTCTCTGGGTATAAAACACTAATATACTTCGCAGAAACCACTCATAAACCCGGATCTCACGATTGCCATAATCTAAGTTAAGTTTCTTCAAGAAACTCAGGAATACCCAACTATGATTAATTCAAATCCAAAGCAGCACAAAGGTTTTCTTACTTTGTGAAAATTCACAACTAGAACTGTTCACATAAATAACAAAAAGATCATTCATACTCAATTATCAAAAGCATACAACGATTTTCCCTACGCCGAGAATGGAATATCCAGCATCAAAACCAACAGGAACCTAACAACTGACTGGACTGAGCAGTTTTGACACAGCTTTATGCAGACCCAGACAAAGTAGTCAAACAGTTTTGGTGTACAATAGTTTAAAGATGGGTCAACCTGTACAAGAAGCATTTTCTACTTGCACTGTTATTCACAGAAAAGATTAAGAAGCCTCAGCATTTGGAGGCTTCCAAAACTTTGTTCTTTACCAAATGACATAAAGCCAACAGACAAAATGTTCTATCTCATATTCCCAGGGTGCAAACAGGTAGGTGCTAATTTACTATAATGGTTCCACAGACATGAAAAGAAAAAAAATCTTCCTTCTTTACTTTTTATTGAGTACAGGTTACCAGACTGTGAAACTGCACAAGGGAAAACTTCCACAGAAACTTGGTTTCTCCTGAAGGAGCAGAGATGGTACAGGGAAATGCAGTCAGATTTACTGAATTACATGAAAAGTTCTCTCCAGTACACAGAAGTTCCTTCACCTTTTCTCCCCACCACCACCTTTTTAACACAACTGTGATACTATATTCTGAGATCCTGATTTCTTAGATCAAGATTTCCCTAAAGAGTTGACAGAATTATGAGAGAGGCCTTTCTCCAGAACTTGACATTTTACCATGGAGGCCTGATAATCCATTATTTGAACTTAAGCAGAGAAACATATTTTACGCTCCATGAGGAGCTCAGTTAAAGCTCAAGAGTCAAGTCACAACTTGGATGGTCTTCACTTTTTCCACAGCAGCCTTATCAGGACATACAGTAGGTACAGCTGGTTTAGTATTTCTTTCAACAACAAGCATCAGCACCTGTCCCATTAGAAGACCATGTGGTCCAAACAGGACAGAATATAATGTCAATATTGACTATAAAACACAGCAGCACAGTTATCTCTGAACTGCAACTCATGTAGGTTTCTGGGACAGCATCACTCATTGAAGCACTGTTTGCAAGTACTTCAGAGACACTGAATCTTCACAGCAGATTACTATGCCACAGCATGATAACAACCTCCAGCTTAGCATGCAGCATCCAGCAGGAAGTCTGAAAATTTTTCTTTGGGCCTATGGTTGGTCTTAGTATACAACAACACTCGGTGTCATCTGCTACTTCCAGAAATACAATATGGCATGTTATGTGCCACTTCCAGTTAAAGCAGAGGAAATGATGCTACTGCAACCTTGGCAGTGCTAGCTGCCTGAAAGTTCAAATAAACTATTAGCTTCTTTGCCACCCTCCTGAATAGAGGTAAAATTTGTGAATGCACTCAGCACTACCCAAGTCAATGAGATGCTCACTCCCTCTCCTGGTGCTCCCTAGCGATAGTTACTTCAGAGGCGTCCATCTCCCATAACCATGCTCTGTTCCCACAGCCTCAACCACTGAACCGAAGGCACCACTTAGGCCATAATATACGAAAAATTCCTACAGCAAATTCAACATGTGTCAGTAAAGTCTGTCAAACAGACCTGCTGGTTCTGCTAAGTAAATGTCCAAGGGAAAGCCAGAGACCACACTTTAAAGTATTATAGGTAAAACTATCGTTTTCAAGAATTATGCTCCCACAGTGCATATTCTGTATTCCTGCTTGGCATTCACTTGTTATTTCAACCTTTGTGCTTTCTCTGTTCTTTACAATAATCTGACCCTTCTGTATTGACGATTCTCTGATCTTTAGTTCAGGAAGAGTTTCATTAACAAACACTTTTACACCACATAGATGAACACATTAATTGTGTGTTAAATGACAGCAACACCTAACTAGGTGTTACAGGACACCTGAGTCCCAGATAAGACTGCATTAGAAAAGATGAAAAAGCAACGCACCCCAAAAC
>JANHGB010020676.1:0-22992 GCA_026283785.1 Coracopsis vasa
CAGTGCCAGCACAGCTCTAACAAATTACAGAATTAGAAGCAAATTAATGCTTAGTAAATTCAGAACTGCATGGTGACCTCTATTTTTTTTCCATGTTATAATCCAAATAAAAGCTCATTATTCTTGCAATCTGACTCACTTTTTTGTCCCTGAACATTACTACTTGGCAACGCAGACATCTTGCCTTCAGTACAAACTGTGAATATTGAAACATCCATTCTCCAACTCCATTTGAATCTACTATCATGTCTTAACGTGACCTTTTAAAGCTCAAACTGTCTATTTTAACTCATCAGCCCTGACATGTGCTGATGGTATTTTTAACAGTCTGTTTACAGGAATTCTGGTTTCTGTTCTGCTGTTTTCTTTCTCCTTTTCAACAGCTTTTTACTCATCTCCACGTTTCACAGACAGGGCTGTACCGAACACTGACAGGGCATTTGCCCACCCGGCCTGTGAGAAATTGGACAGCAGAAACCATAAGGAAGGGAAAAAGGAACTAGAAGTCAGAAAAATAGTTGCTACCTGCTAGGTTAAAGATCCGAGACCTCCAGCAGGAACAGAAGGAGAGCTCAGTCAGTTGGTTTTCCTCTCTTATTGACAGCAAAACAGTGCCAATGCACTTGAAGAAAACACTGCTAAGGCAGCCAGTGGCATCCATGTGGCGTTTTTCCAAGTGCATCCAATATTAGGCACGTGCTGGGCATGCCAGTTCAAAGAGACCATCACCGCACCATGCCAATCAGGTATAAATTCACCCACAGTTGTTCATAAAAGACTCTGTAAGGTTAATTTTGCATCCTCAGCTCTTGAGTTCTCCTGCCACGCCGTGGGCATGGGCTCCATGTCATTTATCCCAGTGAATTTGCCAGAAATGTGATTCCATGCTCCTGCTGAGCCAGGGATCAGGCTTGTCCTGCTTGGCAAATGATGAACACCCCAATGTAGTGCTCCCAATTGCTGCACCATGATCTGAGTTTTACCTAGAACTCGGTTATTAGGACATTGCAAAGGAGCAAAGAATGGCCACTTTTTGCGTAATTGAGGGGCAATAGGGACTGTCTCTAATCTCTGCCACAGGGACGTGGCAGCTCTGTCCCCAGTTCAGATCCCTCCAATAACAAAAGATAAGGCAAAGTGCAACAACTACAGCTCGACTCCAAGGAAGCACCAGGCAAAGACAACTGAGTACCTAAACCAGATGTGGACATAGCTGATGGATAACACAAACTGACTTCCATTTAAAAAGTTAGCATTTGCCATGCATAAATGAATGCACTTGAAAGCAAGAAGGGATGTTCTCTCAGACTGCATTACTACCCTGTTAGTGCATTACTGCGCTGTGGACTACCCAGGGTTAACATAAAGCTGCAGAGAGCACAAAGACAAATGGACAGGAGGAAAGGGAGGATGAGTTTTCAAACATTCTGCATCACACAACTCCTGGCTCAGGGTATGAGTCTTTGCAGGATAAGGAGTGCCCAGAGCTTACAGGAAAGAGGGAGAAATCCCTATGGATGGGGATACATATCCTGCAGGGTTAAGGGCTGCTGTCCATTATATATTTCTCAAAGCCAAATCTAAAGTGCAATTTTCTTCCCATCTGATGGCTGTACCCAGTTACAATGACTACTCACATAAAACCTTCATTTTACGCCCCTTTTCTTCCACAAAAGCCATTTTTGAGCCCTTTTTCTTAATTATTAGCCTTTCGTAGCTCCACCCCTTGGCATTTATCCTCACCTGGTTTTTCAGGTTGTTTCCTCTCTTCACTGCTCCAGGTACACCATTCTGGTACATCCGCTCACCACCTCAGCATCGCTATACACAGTGGGCATGGTTGGAAACACTGGGAGTACAGCTCCTAACCATCTCCCTTCCAAAGCCCTTCTCTACACCAATTTGCTGCATGAGAAATGTAGCCAACGTTCATAGCCTAGATGAGACATCTGGCCAGCTGTTGGAGGAGAAAGGAACAGGGGGAGAAAGAGGAGGATGACAACAACCAAGTGTAACCACAGTGCCTTGGTATTTACAGGATTGCCCAGCAAGAACGTTTTCAACTGCCAGTGGAGCACCTGGAGAGCAAACCACCATACCTCAGTACCTCCTGGGTCCTGAGCCACATAGAGGTTGGCAACCTTAGTAAATAGTAACGCTTATGAAGCTGTATCCACCGCTTCTATAGACAAGGCTAGAAGCAACCTCTCTTACCCTGCACTTACAGGGGTATGGGGTAAACAAACAAACAAACAAAAACCCACCAAACTCACCACACTGAACTGCACCACAAAACAAACAGGAAGCCAGAGCAGTTTTAGGAGAGTTGAACCTATTTGCTCCATGCGGTTAACACTCCCCAACAGGTGGGAAACCACGTTTCTGCTTCAGCTATGCAGTTACAGCTGGTGACTTGCTCTTATTTTAAAGTCAAAAGAGGGTTTTTTTGGCAACAAGCTCTGAAATAGCTGCATGAAGTGTCTAACCCTGATCTGCACCGGCTACCACAGAGGTAAGCAGCACAGCTCACCCATGCAAATACAGCCACAGAATACATCCCTTGCTGAGAGATGCCTGTGGCCAAACCAAACACTACTTCAAGATATGAAGATCACTGTCTCTTTTTGCATCTTACACAAAGAGTCTTTGTGCTACAGCATAATGCTGCACTGCTACAGGCTTTTCATTCTCTGTTGGGATTGCATTAAACACACACATACATACATATATATATATATATATATACACACACTTGGGGAACCCAAGCTGTCTTGCAAAGCAAGTGTGCACACTGAAGGGAAGTTAAGATATCAGGATAAACTGTATGAAGTATTTTAACTGCACCTGACAGCCTCCAACTGCTGCCCACGTTCATTTTCCCATTTTGAAGTTTCTAATTCTCCATCTTCAAAAAGGCAGAGCTACTGCAGCCTTATCAATTACAATGAACTTCATAAACAGTTGAATATTGCTCTGTTTTATAGATGTTTATTCAAGTAGGACACAACATAAAAGATGAGGGGAAGAGCTTCATCATTTTGAAAATCAGTGCTAGTGCCCTAAGGAAAGTATTGATTAACCTAAACCAGCTGCAGATCCAAAACCTCCTAAATTTTCCTGGGGAAATTCAGATATGAATTCACCATTTTAATGTCAAGCCCCATATGATTATTCACACAATGTCAGCAGTGTGGTGGGATGTTAGAGAACACGCAAACTACTCAACTAACCAGAGGTATTACGTAGTGTATGAGCTGTATAGGAGGTGATGGTGAATTATTAGGGGGTGGGATTCAAGGATCCAAGCAGCCTGTTTGTTCAAATTAATTGGCCAAAAGTTGAATGGGGGAGTAATGGAAAAATCATGTTAAATCTCTGGTGTCCTTGTTAAAGGACTTGTTTTATTAGGATAATATGAATTTACTTGTTGAACATCTAAATATTTAGTGAGGAGAAGGAGAAACAAGAAGAAAAGTGGAGGAAATTGGGACTTAAAAAACCAGTTAGGTTCAGAATAACTCGAGCAGTCTGGGAGGTGACTGAGCAAAGGCCATCAAGTGCAGTGAGACCCATGTCTGGTGGTAAAGAGATGATGGACACAGGGAAGAGCTGCAAGGAAGATGATCCCACAGTTCCTATGGTAATGCTGGCTCCTGCCAGGGTTGAGGAAGGGAATTCCATCTCCATGCACTGCTAACTTGTCACATCCCGAAGCACACATCTGTAACCAATCTCCTGTTTTCATCTATGCTCAAGCAACCTTTCCAAGAGAAGGATCTTTCTCCAAAGAAAAATGCAGCAGTAATTCCATAGCTTGGACCTGGGGACAGCTGAATGCTCAGTGCTTAGAACATAATGGTTTTTCTTTCAAGACCAAGGCCACCGTTTGCTTGTTGACACTGCCACAAGAGAGATTCCAGAGAAGAAAGCCATGACAAAGCCCCAGAGTGCTCTTCTCTTTGCTTGATGGACACGCATTCAAACAAAAAACTCCCCAAGTGAAACCCCACGAACTCTATAGGAGGTGATGGTGAATTATTCATCACCTGAGGATTCAGGTGGGATTCAGGGACCTGAGCAGCCTGTTTGTTCAAAGAGCTTCTGAAATAGTTTCAAGCCTGAGTGCCCTGAATGACAGTGAGAAGGAAAAATGATGACAAAGATACCCTGCTCTCTTGCTGAAGGCCAGAATGGTGTCCTTGGTGTCCTTGCCAGGACAAAAATACCTGTTTATTTGTGTGACCACACATTTAAAGGAAGAATACTGCAGACTTGAGAACAAAGAATTCAGCTACGATTTCCCCATCAATGTTTGCAGAGGGAAAACAAGCAACAAGAACTGACCTGAGTTAGCTGAAGCAAGCCGCTGAGATTCCTGTCTTGATCAGCAGCAGTACCAAAGGATTTCTGAAGGAGAAAAATCCCTGGAGGCAGCTCTCTTTAGGAGGTTATCAAAGTGAACAAGGAGCCTTCGTTTGATACCTCCTTGGCTGTTTCTTCATCAGAATTTCAGTGTTACAACCTCTGCCTGTGCCAAAGCATTGTGTTAAGGAAAAAGCAAGTTCTCTTAATTGCTGGTGGTGCAAGCAGCACCACATCCCAGAGAACAGGGCCAAATGCTTGATAGGAGGAGATGCTACTGACCCAGTTCTGTGAGATACGTGAGCCCACAGCTATATCAGGGATACAGTTTGAGTTACTGACTGCAAAAACGCAAGATAAAATGGTTTGGGGAAAACCACACAAAAACAAACCAACACCAATAAAAATCCCCACCAAAATTACACATGCTGCTTTGAAAACCAGATGCTGTCAAGGACAGGACCTGGAGTAAGGTACTGATGTTAAACTGCTCATACCGGCACTGATGCCACAGCTTTTAGTAAGCTGTTTCACCTGCTTTTCTCTGTGTTCTACATGGCATTTTGTGAAGCTTTGCTGTTTGTACAAGTGTTTGGTGGTGCTACACAGGTTCAAAGCATCCATGTCTCAACACAGAATGTCACTGACTTCTTTATCACTCCAAAATACAATTGCACACATGCACACAGCATTTGTACACACACACACAAGGAACGCCTCTCAGAACATCACTTCTATTGAGGATGGGGTTTGGATACAAACCCAAGGAATGTCAAACACACATGGACAGAAGCTGCATCCCCTTTCCTGACTGTTGGTTCTTCAGGAGGGACAAACAACTTTCCTCTGTTGTTTCACAAAACCATTTCTTGGGAGTCCTTTCTGCAGAAACTGAGTGATCTACAAACCCACAGACTCCCATTATGAGCTGTAACTGCCTGTTTAACCAAACCACCCTGTTTCATCTTGAAATTACTATTAGGGGATTCTGGATCCTTTGCTTTGCTACCAGAAGAAGAGCAGCACCAGTTTTCCCATACCGAGAAGCACTGTTCAAGTTCATGAGCGTTGGGTTCCCAACAAATATAACCCCAGGCCTCAGGGACAAACTCAGAGTAGTAAAACAAAGCCCTGCATCCAAGTTGGGAATTTTGGGGGTCCTTATTGACTGTTTCCAGTAAGCCTGGATCTCACCAACTGCAGTGTGGGTGGCTGTCTGCACCCTGAAGACACAGCCAGATGCAGGTGCCTTCCTCCACTAAGTATTTAGCACAACCTCATGGGTTTGTTATATTTGGGTGGGTTTTGTTTGTTTTGCTGTATTTGATGTTTGAAGTGGATATTCCAAACTAAACAACATTCAGAACCCAAACAAATACACATAAAAACCCCCAGAATGTGTCACGTTACAAAATGAGGCAGATGCCAGTGACAAATGTCTGAAGAATTTTTTAGCAGCCACCTGAAAAATCACTTAAGAGTCAGAAATAAGCAGCAAAGGCCATGGCGTGAGTCATCAGTGACAACAAGGAGAAAAGGAATGTGAAGAGTTTATTGCTTTTGTACCCAAATGAGAGAGGACTTTGGGCTGAAAAGAAAATGATTTGGTTTTACTGTTAGCAGAGTAAAATTTCCATCTGTGACCAGGGGAATTTCCACCTGAGGCAGAGCAATGAAGATTCATTTACATAGCAGGAGGTAAAGCTACAGCTTCTACCCTGGGAACAGCGTTGAAGGAAAAACAAACTCTTTTCGGTAGCAGGAAAGTGCAAAGTTTTTGTCCTCAAATTTGGGGCCAGAAATAGATAATGTTTGTTTTCATTAAGTCTTGGAAAGTTCTGACAAAGAAGAGCAAGATGTGTTTCACAGAAGCAAACAGTCCAGCCAGCCTAAACAGAGCTAGGACTGGGAAACTGTACCAGACAAGTATTAACTCTGCTAAGCACTTACACTCCATGCTGCAAGGGTGAGTGTGCCTCTCAAAACAAAACAAAAGGCTTCACTGTTTATTATTGCAGTATCATCATTTCAAATGTGGCACCAGCCAGGATCTGAGCAAGGTCAGGTCTCCCCTCACATCAGCAGGATGCGCTTAAGCATCTACATTTGCTGCCTCAAAGGAGTTTTGCAGGTCTCACCCTGCCCCTTTCCATGACACTGGTCATGCTACAAACTTGCCTTAGATTGCCTTTCAGGACAGTGGGAACAGTAATACTGAGCACTGCGTCACTTCAGAGATGAGCAGGATTTTTCCTCCTCATTTTCATTGCTGGCTTTTCTGCTATCCCCACAAAAAGGGGAAAACCAGAGTACCACAAACGAGCAAAGTCTTTAAAGTCAGTCACCTAAAACCAGAGACACAGGGGACTCTGGTGGGGAAGAGCCTTCGGGAGAGTTCTCCACCAGCCCAAAACCATTCCAGTGTGGATATCAGCAGTAAATCACAGCCTGAGGGATAATTTCAAGCCAGTCCTTGGGATAGGTCCCCTCGCACATGGTTTGGTGGGGAAGAGCTGCTCAGAGCCAGGCTGGCATCCATTAGCCTGATAGGTTTTACGAGGGCAGGAATGGACATCTCCAGCAAAGCATAGGTGTTCTGCAAGCCCAGCTGAGTGTGGATACACCCCTAGGAATAAACCTTCTTCCTATTAGGATGCTTAGCAGTGGCATCACCCTCCACATCTACTCTCTTATGCAGGTAAATAGGACACTTCCTATGGTAGCCAGCCATCAGCCTTACACTGCCACACAGGGTGGAGGCGAGCTGCCTATGAGCACACACGACACCTTACATGCACATACAAAACAAGAGGTGAACTACATGCAAAACAGCAAAGCAAGACACACAGAAGGCACATTTAAGATAGGCATTATATATGTGAGGTATTGACAGAAACCCCAGCTCACTCCCACGTGTGTATCTTGTACCATGTCCTTTTGGGTCATCTGGAATCTTTATCCATAGTTGCAGAGTTTGCTGCTTTTCTTCTGCACAGATTTGATGTCATTATGATTTACAGCCTAGAGTTTGCACATACAGGACATGCCACTTTTCACTGAGCAGATCCAGGTCCTCATCCCAATGGCTGCCTTTCAAAGCCAAAGCACGGCATTCCTGGTAACTCACTTTCCCTCAACACCCATGGAAAAGTGAAACATTTTTTTTCCTTCAAGTTCCCAAGAAGACCACTCTGCTCATTTTTCAGGCTTATTTCAAGGAAAACACTTGAATGCTTGAAAATTAAGGGGGAAAAGGGATTCCACTCATATAACTGGTGGTTTACCTGAGTTTAGCACTTAAATAAGTCGCCTGCTGCTGCACAAATGAAACTGTCCATACTGGTAAACAACACTGAATATCAATTCAATTATTAAATCAAATGACAGCAGTTTCCACGTGCAGAGTCTTAGTTGCTTACCAGAAGAGTCTGCAGTTTGCAGTCTATCTTCACATTGTACGTTTTACAGCCCTGAGTAATGAGGCTTCACCTAAGTGATTTTCCCATTTTAACAGAAGGAGAGCGGTAGGACATGAATTACCCCTCACACACCTCTGTGTGTACAACTGCTCAGTCACTGGGATGGAGAACTGTGAGGATTTTAGCCTGAATTTGATGCAACTTTATTTCCACTTGGTCCTCAATAGCCAGGCTCTATATTAATGAAAAGCACACAGCAGCTCACACCCCATCTCTTCTAAACAAGAAACATTTCACTCTTCCCCAGACAGCCTGGAAGTTTCCTTTCTAAATGCTATCAGCCTGTTCTGCACCATCATGAAGACCTTAAGTCCAGCTTTAACCTGACACTAACAGGAATAAACCATCAAAAGCAGCCCTAAGGCGCCTGCTGCCTGTGGTGCTGCTGGGGGCTCAGCAAGATAACAACTTTGCATTGAATTTCCTATTTTAGCTCCATGCTACCTGCAACAGGAAAAAACTCAACCACTCATTTCCTTCCTCCTACCCACTTTCTGTTTAGTGTTTTGAGTGACTGATCTAAATTAGCTACAGTCAGGAGCCAGATTTTCAACCTCGTCTTCTAAAGGCCATGGGTAGAAAGACACAGAGCAAAGTCCCCTGGATAAAATGACAGGGGTGAGGAGAGGACAGTAACAGACACAGGGGTAGCAGAGCTCCCAGGCAGCAAGAAGCATGATTCCTGGATGCCTACAGGCAGAAACCCAGTACACACTGCTGTCAAAAGGAGACTGATTGTGCCACAGGGCTCATGCACAACTTGGCAAGGTGTTGCTTTCAGAATTAGGCTTGGAAATGTAATGGAAAAACTGAGTGAAATCTGTGCAGCCTCCTTCCATGAGCACCAGCTTCACTGGATGTGCTGTGATGTACAGTAATATTGCCAAAGCACATTGCCAAGCCATGCTGCCTTGCACAAGTTTGAGAACAAAATGATCTGGAGTTCCCATTGGAGATACTAAGAAATACAGAAACCACTTGAAAACATAGACTGAATACAGCCATTTCCTAGAGCACCACATGAGGGGATGTAGCTTGTTTCCAATGACCTGACCATGAAACCCTGCTTCTAGAAAGAAAAGCTTTGAAAGAATTAGCAACAAGAAACAAAGGACCAGAAAAGGGAACTATTCCATTTACATTAGTGTCAGCAAAGAGTCTCTCTTCACCACCCCAATTCAAACTGGGACCAAAGAGCAGCTCTCCCATGACAGGGAGCAGCAGGAATCATTGCTTGCTGTGCTCTGAGAGCTCAGAGATGCCAAGTCTTGAGGTAGATGTTTTGCTGGGAAGCACTGACTTCAACACTGTCCAAACAGCTTACAGCACAGAGCCGTCTGTAGCACGGAGAGGGCTCTGCTCTGCAGCTGGGCAATCCCAGCACTGTCACTAGGGTGCAGATGCACATGGCTTACACAATTGCAAACTGCATCAGCAACTGATCTGAGCTGTGCAGGCTGGAGAACTGGGGAGCAAAAGTACAACAGGACTGACAGTGCCTTTGTTGTGGTTATCTGCTTGCTAGATGTGTGGCTCACTAGCAAGGTGCCCATTAGATTCACCCCAGTGAGCACCTAATGACAGTGTTTCCTGCCTGCTTCTGTGGCCACCACCCACCACCCAGCTGCTCATGTCACGCTCCTTTAGGACCCTCTGGGGAACAGAGATGCTCACTCAATTCTCTGAAGAAAAGAGGCCTCTAAAGATGTTTCCTCCCCAATCCCAAAAGCTCCCAGCAAAACCGTACCTATCTACTGCACACGTGATCCCTTCAGTGGCAAAAGCAATTCACAAGCCCTTTGGCACTAAAAATATATCCTTCTTCCTCAGACTTCTCCTTTAACAGAAGCATTTCTCTCTCTGTGCCATTTCCCAGCCTGTCACACTGGTCTCTTTTACTAACTCACACCCTGGAACTAGACGAATGCCCTCTCACAACACAGAGCTCCTGATGATGCCATATGGGCTTTTAATGTCATGCCATTACAACCCCAGCCACAGCACCCACTTACAGGCCATTCAGTGCTAGCAGGTCATGCCCTGACTATTCCTCCATGCACATTATTTATTTACCATTCTTCTCTTCCTTCAATGCTTTATTGATTGCTGCTGCTCACTCTCTTGAACCCTGCTTGCGCATTCCCTGTGTCGGGAGGTCAGATGCAGCAGCAGGGGAATGGAGGTTAGCAACTGCTTTCTGTTCCTGAAACACCAGAGAGTCTTTTCCCTGTGGCCACATAAAGATCCACACAGTCAGCTTGAGGACTGGAGTTGCTCCCTCATTAGCAAATGACAAAAACCCAAACCAACCAACCCCTCAAAACCCAAACCTCATCTTTATTCACTGCTGAACGGCACCAGCAAGAGCCCACAGAGATTTGAAAGGTATTTTGCCAAGGGAGATGCACAAGTGCATACATCTGATCTCATTCCCAAAATGAGGAGCTCCTGTCCCCTATGGCTCCTATCTCTACTGAACCTTTATCTCCGATAAGGATCCCCCAGCACGTTTGGTGATAACAGTTCACCTGGCACTGGGAACAGCTCACAGAACAAAGTCATCCCCTCCAGGCACTTCAGATAGCAAATGACCAGCCACAGGACAATCAAACCTCGATTAATTTTGTATCAGCTTCTTATGACCAGTGTTCCCACTTCGTGGCCAGATGGCTGTGCCTGCTACTTGGCTGTACTTCGGAGACCTTGTACCTACAAGCTGGCATGTCCTGGACTGAATGAGCCCAGTGAACAGTGCTCCCACCATCTGGGTCTAGGGGAAAGTTGTCTTCCTCCATGCTGGCAGCACCAGGAGAAGACACCAAGTGTGAATTGCCCAGCAGCACTCCCCACTTACTCCCTTGGGATCAGGCTTGTGGCAGAAAATTGAAACCAGTCACACTGCTTCTCTTATGTTGCGAAAAATAGAGGAAGAGGCCATAAAAAGAGGCAGCAATAAGTGATGCTGAAACCAATGTTTTCCTTTGCTCTGAATGAGGAGTCAGCAGCTCTGATTGCATGTGTGCAAATTCCCCCAAAGTTTCCCTGAAACTTTCCACTACACAGAGGCAACTGAGCTCTAGAAAAGACACCCATTAGAGGCTTATGCTGACACTTGTTTATTTACTTCAATTCAGATCTGTTAGATCTTATCACGGGTGACTGAATCACCCTCTACTACACATGTGTAGCTGACTCTCCCTAAAGGAAAGGAGCACATCAGCAGTTCTACAGCTTGCAAGTGCTCAGAAGTCATCTGGCTGTGACGGGCTCCTCCCTGCAGTGCTTTCCTCCCCTTTTCAGCTGGTTGCCTTGAGTGAGGAGAGAGCATCTGCTATATTCTAGACTGAGGTGCCTGCAGACTTGTTATGGGAAACAAATCCAGGAGAATAATGACCCTAGGAATTAATCCAGAAGACAGGAACAGCCATCACTGTGAAATCACCAATGACAAAGTTACACTGGGCACACAGCAGAGCCTCACTGTTAAATCTTATTCACTACATCCTTGTATCACAGCAGACAGCTCTGCCCACAGATCAGAGACCACAGCATTACAGTGCAAAAATCATTCATGTGCTTGCTGGTGGCTCTGGAGGGAACTGTGAAATGAAGGAGAAAATTGAATCCTAATGGAAGCCTGTTCCTGCCATTTGGGAACCTGGACTGAGCAGCATTCCAGCCAGTTCCTTTACAGCCCTGGTACCAATTCATATACTGGAAAAAAAACAGGCAATCCTTCTCCATAAACATTTGCACAAGCTGTTCTTGCCTCTCCTTTTATCACTGGTCATAACTGGTACCACTGGGAACGTCTGCACAAAAGCCACAAAAATGGCATTTAAACTATATGAGCCTTTGGTGGAAGCCAAGAGTGGGCAACTTAAATGAGGAGATGTCCCCTCCCTCCTTGCCCTAATGTGCATATGCAAAGCTCATACATCAATTTTTCATCTCTCTCCCCAGCCTTTGAATAAAGGGGTGCTTTACCCAATTCCCCTTCCTTTCCTATCTCTAGTGAAGTCCCATCCCTGCACACTTTGGCAGCTGTTTTTCTTCTCCTCCCTGCCCATTTGCCTGCTGTTGTCTTGCTAATTATTTTTACAAGGCTTAATAATTGATGCAATCTTTCCCATTTTTCATCTCCTTCCTACAGCACTGTCTGGCAAGAAGGAGCTCCAGGAGCAGCTGTGCTCAGTTGGCTGCCCATCCGCCTCCTGCGGAGAGGGACCATTGCCAGAACAAGACTTTGCAACCTAATCCTCTATTTACCTTCCTCTGGACCCTGCAACTGCTATCCAGAGGAGCAGCTTTTGAAGTTATTCAGCAAACCAAAGCTCTGATGTCACCAGTAAAAACAGCATCTCAGAAACACCCATTTGTCTCGTGCCTTGAACCAGAGTTATCTGCATCCATCTAGCTCCATTCCTCAAATATTTGCTTTTAGAGAATTTATCTTGCTGGCAGAGAAGGCAGCAAGAGTGATTTCTGATTAAAAATCATCTCCCATTCTGCAGGAATCGTGCTGACTGGAGCACAGGACTTCTGCCTCTTTCTAAAGCATATGTTGCTGAACAAGAACACAGATCAGATACTAAAGTGAACACGATACTGGTCCTATATGGCAGAACAGCTTCCTCAACCCTGCAGTTATTAATCTACCAAAGGTGAATTACAGATTTAACCTGAGTAGACTCACTCATGGTAAGTCTGTGGGAGACGGGAAAAATGTCTTCAAACAGCAACATTAACAAGTCCTGTTCAGGAGCGGGCTCTGCTACAGGTTTGACTGAAGCAGGACACCTCATGGTGCCGTTTACCTCATCCCAATGATATCCCAGACATCACTTTCTTCACATTTTGCCTTTTACTGATGAGCAAACAGATCATTTCCCCCTCTCAAAACAGAGGAGAGGAAACCAGCAGTAAATACAGGAATTACACTGATAGCAGAGTTCCTAATGCAATTTCTTTGTTTTCTATGACTGCTGTCAGGCATCTGAAAAAACAGAAGTCACATCTTAAGGCTCCTCAGTTCTTTGCAAGCTGTTAGCTCTTGGCTGAGAGTTTGGGAATCACATCCCTGAGCAGTTCAGCCTTCTGCAGCAGTCAGCACCGGTGCTTCATCCTTCAGCATCATCCTGGCACTGACTACATCTGACTATCACAAGGTGTCTAAGTATAGGAGAAACTCTTGTGCGCATTCAAGGGCAGCTGGGGGAGACAACTGCCAAATAGGAAAACTGAAGGACAGCGCTGCTGCAGCCCTGCAGCACGGAGCACATGCACTCCACAGCACCACCTCCTCAGAGCCGCTTCTGTCGTACACAAAGACAGGATCACAACGCAGAAATAGACAAGCATCTTTCCTAGAGCCTGCACCCGGACCCGTAGCAAGTGTTGGCAGAGGCTTCTTCCAGCCCACTAACCTCCACCCGCTGCCCTCCTTGCTGCTTGCAGCTTGTTGTTTCAAAGAGCAGTGGTGTGAAAAAACAGGAAGCCATGCAGAGAAGAGAGAGAATACAGATTGAGGCACGGAGCTGCAGCAGCAGCAGCTCCCCCCGCACGCACACCGCCCCCTCTTCCTTTCCCACCCCCTTACCACAGGCCACCTCCTCGGTGAGAAACGCTCTAAGTGCTCTGATGGGAAACTGCTTACGGAGCTGCATGGCCAGAGAGCCACCGAGGGAGGGGAAACCCAGCAGCATGAAGGGAAATGCATCTCGCTCGACTCTGCTGGTCTTGGAGGCGGAGGGGGAAGAGGTGGGAGTGCAGTTGATGCTACGAGAGCCAGACTAAACCCACAGGTATTAGCGGTTCCTGGAGTGCCTGCTGTACTCTGCTACCAGCACAAGTCCTAGCACACGCTGCCTGCTTGTGGAGGGTGGAAAAGGCAGGACTGAGCGGGAAGAGCTCCCATTATCGCTATCTCTGCTTTAGGAGGCTGTGCTGATGGGGACCACACAGAGGCAAAGGGCCTGTTCCAGATCTGTGTGGGGTCTGCAGCCTCCCTGACACAGTCACAAAGATACCAAACTGACTGCAGCCAGCATCTGCCTTCCAGTACAGAGAATGACAACCAAGGGACATCAGGGAGGGGAAAACACACTGGAAAGGGTGCAGCACACATCTGGGGCAATGGGATCTGCTCCTTACCTCCCTCCAGACAATGCCTGAAGCATCATTTCCCATACATTCCCCTCTTAGAGCCTTGTTGCTCTCTGAGAACTGGGATTGCTCCTTGCCTTCCCTTCCCCGAGTTACTAATCCCTTGCTGGCCTTTCCACCACCACTGTTAGCCACCACTTTGAGTTCAGATTTGCAGCTTCAAATACGTACTGAGGACCATTCTACAAACTATTTGAGTTTCATCTGTGACCTTCTGCATCAAAACAGCTCTTAGCATCATTTTTACACCCATATATAACCTGGTTAAGGAATAAGGATTCTGAGTCACATCTCCATTGAAGAGCTTGCCTACAGCTCTCAGCATTCACAGCTCTCCCAGTTCACAGTCTGTTGGCAACTTCTGACAGAAAGGTTTCTATTTTGCAGGAGTCTTCACTGCTCTTACCCTTATCTTTGCAGTCTTCTACATTAGGCTGAGACATTAAAAGGGTGGAGATAAGGGAACAGGGGCAAAAACACTAGTAGGGGACAGAAAGCCCCAGCAAACCACTGACAAACAAGAAAAGACCCTGGCTTCCATCTCATATAAAGTAACTCCAACTTTGTATCTGCAGGTAACCACATCCGTGTTTATGTCAACCAAGTAACTGGATAAAACAAAAGGAAAAGAGGCAATGTCACAGGAATCCTGGTGATGCTGAAAACAAGGGAAAAAGCCAAACACAAAACACAGCCTGGTTAGTGCTTCTGGAGACCAGTGCTCAAGGTTTAAAGTGAATGTGGGTGGGATAAGCATGCATAACCTGAGCCATAGTAGGTAACTATTCACTACATAAAGCTGCAAAATGACCTAGCACATCCCATTGCAACAGCTCAGGATCAGTTATAGGCCATCTCCCTACACTGTTCTTAGCTTGGATTTTGCTAAAAGCCCTTTACATCTAACTCCACACCATGCACAGGCAAACTGGCCTTTTCTACTGTTAACAACACATAAACCCATTATTTTACTTGCTAAAACCAAAGGGGATGGAGTGTGAGGCAACAACGGAAAAGAATTAAACAGTCTGATATCTACTGGTGGGAAAGGGGAATGCAGTATTTTCTTAGGCATTTTCAAAGCCTCTGCACTGCTTGCAAAGGGATGTGCTGTGCTGAGGTTTATTTATAAAACCTATAAGAATGTTGACCCAGGGCTATAACTTGAAGAAAAACAAGCAGAGGTCAAGTTTTCCGAATGCAGTCACAAACCCAAGAGAAAGAGGCTTACAGTAAGCCCCTCTGCTGTTAGAGGGATGCAAAACACAGGAGAGGTCCCAGTGCTTCTGAACTGCTAAAAAAGCCACACAAACCATGAGCAATCCCCCTGGTTTAAATGGAGCCAACACCGCAGTTTTCTATTCCAGCCACAGAACATGGGGAGAAGGGGACATGTGTGAAGGTGCATGAATGAGACTGAGGTGGATTCCCAGCACCAACCTTGGTTGGCAGAGCTGGCCAGTGAGGCTTCCCAGGCTTTTAGCTTATTTGTTTTGTCTTTTTAAATACCTGATGAAGATAAATGCTCCTACAAGCAGTGATTCAGAGCAGGACCTTCATCTAAATGCTCTGAATCATTCTTTGGAAGAGACACTGCAGAAGGCAGACAGCTAGAAGAGATGGTTAACTTCTGTGGCATTCACATACCCATGTCAGAGACATTAACTGTTTGCTATTGGCACTGTGGCTCATTATCCAAACCTGCGCAGGAAAAGGACAAAGCAGTTGCAATAAGGAATGTAAGAGGAAGAACAAGACCCCTTACAACACGGTCTTGCAATCCAATTACTTCAACCACAGATAATCCAACCATTCAGCCATGTGCATTCTCTTACTATTCTTACAAAGACTACAGTAAATTCCACCTCTATTTGACTGGACCTGCCTATAGGTCCCATCACCTTAAGAAGAATTAACCAAGCCCAGCATGATGCTGGGAAGGGGCACGCAGGAGAAATCACAGCAGGTGAAAAGGCAATTGAACTCATATTCCCAACTCCCAGTGGTGAGGCGCTGGCACATGGTGCCCAGAGAAGCTGTGGCTGCCCCATCCCTGGCAGTGTTCAAGGCCAGGTTGGATGAGGCTTTGAACAACCTGGTCTACTGAAAGGTGTCCCTGCCCGTGGCAGGGGGTTGGAACTGGAGGAGCTTTAAGGTCCCTTCCAACCCAAACCATTCTATGATTCTATGATCTGCCCATCTTTGATACTAGAGCTGGAAACTCCACAAACTCTCTGCTCTCTCCCTTGAAGAGCCAGTACCAAGCATAATCTGACAAGCACCAAAATGCCTGTTTCTCCCTGGGACTGTCCCAGCAGAGCTGAGAGCAGCCACTGGCCTGAGCCTGCTGCAGTGCAGGACCCCTCAGGTCCTGCCAGGGAGCTGTGCTGGATGCATCCAACTCCTGCCACGCTCCTCTGCTGCTGCTCACTCACATTTCACTGGGCTGTGACCCCCGTGGGTTCACATCGCCCTGAGCCCTGCAGTGGGGCAGACAGCAACCCGAACCCGGCGGCTGGGGTTTCAGAGGCAGGGCAGGGCGGCTGTGTCCTGGGGTCACCTCCTCATCTGTGGTCTGCTGCGTGGCACAAATGTGCCTCTCTGGGAGCCGGGGGGATGCAGGGGCTCTGTGTAAGCCGGCCTCCTCCCCCTGCCCAGCAGCCACCCTCCGCACCTTGCCCTGCCAGCTCTTGCCCTGTGCTGCGGGACGCTGTCACCATGACCCTCACGAAAGGCTCCTTCACCTACTCCAACGGGGAGGAGTACCGCGGCGAGTGGAAGGAAGGTGAGACTGGGCAGCAGGGGATGGTGCTGCCTGGGCTGGGGGCCGAGCAGCCCCTGTGTCCTTGCCCAGCACCACACTGGGGCAGGTCCTGCCTCCATCCATCCTGCACTGCCCATTTCTGCCCTCGCCCTAGGTCGCAGGCACGGTGTTGGGCAGCTGACGTTTGCTGATGGCACCGCTTACGTGGGGCACTTTGAGAACGGGCTGTTCCATGGCTGCGGCGTCCTCACCTTCTCTGACGGCTCCAGGTGAGCGTGGCACCCCTGCGTACACCCCCGTGGGCATCCCCCCTTGCCACGGGGAGCTGCTGCCTCAGGGGCAACTCTCACACAGGTACGAGGGGGAATTTGTGCAGGGCAAGTTCAATGGCGTCGGTGTCTTCACCCGCTGCGACAACATGACTTTTGAGGGCGAGTTCAAAGGCGGGCGTGTGTATGGCTTTGGTGAGTGCCCAGCACAGCATGGCCCCGTCCAGCATCTCCCATTCTGTCCCTCTGACCCCAGTGGGTGCTCTCTGCCCCTTCACTCCCAGCCCTTCCTTCCCCTCCCCAGGTCTCCTGACCTTCCCCGATGGCTCCCATGGGGTGCCCCGCAATGAGGGCTTCTTTGAGAACAACAAGCTGCTGCGGCGGGAGAAGTGCCCAGCTGTCATCCAGAGGGCCCAGGGTGCCTCCAAGTCTGCCCACAACCTGACAGCGTGACAGTGGCCCACATCCCCTCCTGCCACAGAGGGACCCCCAGACTGGGCATCGGCTGGCCCTGCCATCCCCAGAGCAGGGATGTGGCACCGCTGGGTGCCCCCTTGCCCTCTGTCTCTATCAAGCCCCCCCTGCCGAACCCCCGTGGCTGGGAGGGACCCCTCCACCCAAGTGCCCCAGGGCAGCCATGGTGCCTTCTCTCTCTGGCTATAGCCCTGGCACCTGCTGGAGCAGTATGGGGACAGGGTGGCTGGGGCTCGGCTCCTCTGCTCCCAGGAAGACTGTGGAGCACTGGGGCTGCTGGCCTGCTGCAGAGGATGGAGCAGGGGTGTAGGGGCTGAGCCCTGACCCCACTGCCAGGGTGCCTTGGCTGGGAGCTGCTGGCTGGACCACGTGCTCACAGAGAGGCAGCTCCTGGCTCGCTTCACTACCCTGGTTTCGAGGCAGGGTGGGCACCGTGTGGCCTGTGCCCGTTCTAGGTGACTGGCCATCCTCCAGCTTGCCTGGGCAGGGTGACATGGTGCCCCGAAAGGATCCAGCCTGCTCTTGGGGCCAGGCAACGGGCTGTCCCCCATTCATCCCTGTGCCTTGGGGACATCTGCAGCAGTATCCCCAAGAAGGAGGATCGGGGAACACCCAGCCTGGCCATGTCTGCTGCACACTGGGGGAGGGCTGGAGGCATGGTGAGCAAGGAGCAGGGTCTGACAGAGCCTGGGATGAGGGGCATGAGCAGGGCTGGGGTAGGGTGCCAGGGCTGGAGCAGGGGACCTGGGCAGGGTGGGTGGGGATAGGGGCATGGCGAAGGGGCAGGCAGGGTGGGCAGGGAGCACACAGCTCCCCATCTTGCCACCCGCATGCATCCTCCATCTACCCCTGCATGCTCACCATCACCCCGGTGTGGTCTGGCCATGGTGCGGGGGTCCTGGCAGCCCTCGTAGCCCGGTGCTGGGCTGCAGGGGCCATGCCTTCCCTGCCAGTCTCTGCCCACATCGGTCCCGTGCCTTGCTGTGACCCTGCCTTGTGCTGCCGCCTGTGCAGGCCTCAGCTGAGTAAACCACATTGCCAAACGCGCAGGCTGTGTGCTCTTTGCTGGGAGCAGGGGCCGGGGTGGGAGCTGCTTGCACGGGCAGGACTGCACACACAGATGCGGGGCAGCAGGTTTATTCCGGGCTCGTGGTGCAAGGATCCATCCCTTCCCAGGTGGGGATGGTGGGACCCTGAGGGCTGGCGGCCATGCAAGGGTGGCCAGGGGATGCTGGGTGTCCCCCCTCTACCCACCCTGCCAAGCAGGAAGGAGTGACATGGGTGGCTTTCTCTTGGCCATGACCCAGTGTCCCCACCACGTCCCCAGCTCCTGGGGTCCCTGGCTCCTGTGCCTTCCCAGTACAGGAAGGGGCAAGAGGTACCCCTCACAGCCAGCCGTTTGCACTGAAGGCGTCCCTCAGCTCCTCAACCTGAGGGGGGCTCAGCGGAGCCAGGGGTGCACGGCAAGGACCCCCATAGTAGCCGAACCACTCCATGGCCTTCTTCAGCCCTGGGATCCCAAACCGGCGGGTGACCTGCGGGAGGAAGGGTGCAGGGGCTGGCTGGCAGTCGTGGGACAGGGCAACGTGCTCATGGGTCCTGCTCCTACTGAGCCTGCTCCTTGCTCGCCATCACTCCTTCCTCCCCATGTGGGTCTGCAAGGCTGGGGAGCATCCCTGTGGCGCGGGCAGGCTCTTTGCAGCAGGCATGAGCCACACTGCAGTGGGGTGGGGGACCTGGGGTGAAGTAGCTGTTCTCATCATTGTCTATTAATAGCCGACAAGGCTCCCACAGGGGTCGGGTAGGTGCCCGCTGCCAGTGCACATGCTGTTCCTGGCACGGCAGGGCTGGCGTTTCCCACAACGCCACATCTAGCCTGGCTTGGCATGCCAACTGGGTGCTGTCCCCCCGGACCACTGCTCCACACCCCAGCCCAGGGACCTCCTTCCTTTTCCACCCCCCGGCTATGCTATGTCCTGGCACTCCTCAGCATCCCGACTGCTCACCGCCGTGTTGGGCTCGATGAGCCGGTGCTGCAGCTCGCGGGCCTCCTGCCAGCGGCCCTCACGGCACAGGCGGTCGAGCTGGCACAGCGGGGCCCCTAGGATGTTGGCGAGGGCGCAGACCCCCCCAGAGGCCCCTGGGGACACCGGGGTACATTGGCATTCAGCTCGGCATGCCATGCCAGCCAGCATTGACCTGCCATAGCTGCCCATGGCCTGCCTCCCCCTGCCCTTCTGCCAGTCCCCACCAGTGCCCCCATTGCAGCCCCCTGTGCTCCCCACTGGGCAGGGGCAGCAGCACCTACCCAGGGCATAGCTTGCCAGCAGGAAGCCAGCCGATCCTGCCAGCACTTGGAAATCCTCCTGCCGTGTCTTGTGGACCATCAGCCCGATGCGGGTGATCTGGGGAGAGACACAGTGTGCCCTGGGCCAGCATCACCCCGTCCCCTCCCTGCAGGGCTCCTGTTGGCACCCTCAGCTCCCCATTCCCAGCTTGGGGCCAGGTTTGGTGGCAGCCAGCCCTGGGAGAGCCCTGCCCCACTCACATCCCCACCGCTGTCCTTGATTCCAAGGATGTTGGGGTGCTGAGCCAGGGTGACCACAGCCTCTAGGGGTAGGTCCAGGCCAGTGTTGGCAGGGACGCTGTAGAGCACCACGGGGATGGGGGATGCATCGGCAATCTGCAGGCAGCCAGGCCATGCTCAGCAGCTGGGGTGGGCTGGAGATGTGCAGGATGTGCTCCCAATCCTGCTGCTCCAGCTCATGCTGCTGGCAGGCCCTAGCTCACCTCTGTGTAGTGCTGGACCAGGGCAGCGCTGGTCATGGCTCCCCGGTAGTAGCAGGGAGTCACGACCAGCGCCACATCAGCCCCTGCCTCTGCCATGCTGAGGGTCAGCTGGATGGTGGCCTTGGTGGCTGGGGAGGAGGCAGAGGGGTCAGGGGTGCCCTGGGAGGCACACGCAGCCCCACACAGCCCACAGCAACACTCACATTCGCAGCCCGAGCCGGCCAGCAGCAGGCGGTCCCTGGGCAGAGCCCGGCGCACGCAGCTCACCACCTCCAGCCGTTCCTGAGGTGCCAGGTAGGGATACTCCCCATTGGAGCCCAGCACCACCAGCCCTGAGACACAGGTATAGGGAGGGCAGAACGTGCTGTGTGTGCGCTCTGTTGAGCACACCGCCTGCCTGCCTCCATCCTTGCCTCCCTCCCCAGCAACTGCCCCACACAGCCCCACTAGCAAGATATTTATTGGTGCCCACAGGCACACTGTGCTGCTCTGTTCCCGCTTGTGGCACACAGACCCCTTCCTTGGGATCCTGCCAGCGCCATGGACACATGACACATGAAGGCTTCAAGGGAGCTGGGAATGCCGGGTGCTCCTGTCACCCTCTCTCCCCTCCTCACTGCTGCACACCGAGGCACAGCTGTGCAGCCCAGTGTGCCCTCTCCTGTCTCCATTCCCACAGTACTGTGCTCACAACCTGATCAGAAGAGCGGAGAACCCCGGGGCACATGCCTGTGACTCCCAGACTGTTCCTGCAGCCCCTCTCATTCACCCATCCTGAGCAATCAACAGATACGCATCCCATGGCACAGAATCAGTGTGGGTGTGCACGGGTGCACAAGCACACCTATGGGGCAGAGGGTAGGTGCAAGCCTACAGCTACGTGTGGAGGGTGTGTGCAAGCCTGCACGTGTGGAGCGTGCATGCAAGCACACACTGGTGCGTGGTGGCGTGCAAGGACACAAGCGTGTGCCTGGGCATGTGCCATGCAAAGGGCCCTAGGTGGGTACCTGAGGGGCTGCCAGCCCCAGAGTGAAGTCCATCTGGAGGCTGAGCACCCTCGGGAAGCCGGCAGGCTGCCTGTGCACTGCCACACAGCCCCTCCCATAGGAGCCTGCACGGAGAGGGGCAGCGCTTACCTCGGAAGGGGATGCTGGCGTAGCGGTGCAGGTTCCCCTCCAGCCGGGCATAGTCCACCTCCTGCATGGGTGAGAAGGGGGTGGCGAGGGGTGGGAAGATGCCACCAAGGTCCAGCCTGTGCCCCGGTCCCTGCAGGGTGCTGAGCTGCGGACGCTGCCCCGGGGCTGCCCAACGCAGAGCTGCCAGCACAGGACGGAGGGGCAAGGTGAGGCGGGTGCTGAGCGCCATGGTGGCTGGTGCTGCTGCTGCTGCTGGCCCTACTGAAGGCTGTTAATGTTTGACGGGGCACGTGAGGGACCCATAACCCGGATGGACAGATGACAAGGTGGGTGGTACAGGGTGAGCTCAAGATGCTCTCACCCACTCCAGGGGCTGGCCACAGAAGCTCAGCACCCTGCTGGGTGAGCCCTGGCTACCCAAGCTCTGCTTTCCCTTCTGCTTGCCAGCCTTGGCAGCCATCCCTCTGCAACCTATGGAGCTGGGCTGCAGGGCCGGGGGGGATCAGACATTGCAGGAGTCCAGGGGCTGTGGGCAGGGTTCCCCTGCCCTGGGTGTTGGTGTGGGGCCTCCTGTAAATTGGAGAGCAGGAGTGTTTCTACATTGGGAGCTATGAGCACTGCACTTGGCAGGAGTGACCAAGCCTGCAAAGGGGCCACTGTGTCCACCTGGGGATGGTGCCAGCAGGGAAGGCAGGAGATCAGGCAGCCATCCAGCCCCATGGAGTGGCTGCCCGGCAGGGATATGACTGCTGCTCTCTGGTGCAATGCCAGCCTCCAGCACAGTGTAGACCCATCCTGTGCTGCCTGGGATGTAGCTCTCCTCGCTGAGCTTGCCCAAGTGAGACTTTGAATCACTGTGAGCAAGCAGGGCTTCCTGAAGCAAGGAGTCCCACCACTGAACCAATTGTGTCCTGGCCCCATGGTGTCTTTGTGCTAGGAGACAGAGCACTTACATGCTGCCGGATAACCAGCTCCCCAGTAACCCAGCTTCCCCAGCCCCATGGAGACGAAGGCTGCTCTTTGCTGGCTTTTATTACACGGACAAGTCTCAGCTGGATCCTGCTCCTTGGAGCCAAGCCCGGTTCCTGGTCCCTGTCTGGCACCGTCATGCAGGAACCTCCATCCCATCCTGCGGCTGCTCCTTGGTCTCCAGTGCCTGGCGCGTGTCCACCTGCCACTGCTGCACCAGGTCCGTCGGGGTCTTGCCAGCCTGCAGAGCGGGCAGAGAGATGCTGGAGCCAGGGTGGTGTGACACAGTGGGGCAGCAAACAGCCCCAGTGCTGGTTCCCTGCTCACCTGGTTCTTGGCCATCATGTCAGCCCCGTGCAGGAGCAGCATTTTGATGATCTTGTAGCGGCTGAGCCGCGTGGCATCGTGCAGTGCCGTGTCGCCTTCCTGAAAGAGATGTAGCCCGGCTGGGGATCGTGGTCCAGCACCAGGGACACCCTGCCTGGTCCTGGCACTGGTCCCAGCCCCAGCACACCCATCTCCCCATGAGGACAGGGATGAGGATGGTGCCTGCCCCAGCACTGGCTGCGGCTGCCAGCACCCCA
>JANHGB010020677.1:0-102836 GCA_026283785.1 Coracopsis vasa
TGTTCCCAGGCCGAAAGTCAAAAACACAGCACTGCACCAACTACTAAGAAAGAGAAAAAATGACTGCTACTGCTGAAACCAGGACAAGCAGTAATTGCACCGTATGAAATACCAACCTGAGAGAATACTGAACCCTCTGAGCCAGACTTTTCAAGGATTTTGGTACCTAATTCCCATGAACATTGACTGAGAATCCATTTCACTATGTGTTAGGGCAGATAATCTTCCCCGCATATTAAATATTGAGGTACCAAGACTAGGTGGCGTTTCTACAGTTTCACTATGCCCAGGTAGTAGAGAAACGTGTATTGGTGGAACAATAAATCTTAAGTGCCTATACTAAGCCTTTATACCAACCAAGTAACTAACTTACATTTCAGGTTTTTTTATAGACAACCTATAGCATACAGGCATTAAACAGACAACATGACGTTCACCAAACCAGTCTTTGCCAAACAGCTGAAGGAGAAGCAGACCTGAGGTCACAGCAAAAACAATCACCATTATAATAAAAGAGTGCATTGCCCCCTTTTCTCCACCATTCGATACAGAACTTTTTTTAAAAATACTACTCTAAGGTTTGAAATGTGTGTTAAAACAGCAGTCTACATTAAAATAATGGATAAATGTCTCAAATTATTATCAGTAACTACTGCAATTGAACTGCATTTTATTAATTTGGTTATTGCTTAGAAGACACCCTCCAAAGCAATATATTTGTATAGCTTTTCCTCTTGGCTATCTTATTCTTTCATATCAACTAATTTCCAAAGATGACAACGTGAGCTAGGCTTTGCAATGGTTCTCACTTTGTATGAATAAATTATGCATAACAACATAGCTGCCTCTGTTCACAACCATTCAAGACAGCATATATATTCTTGTCTGACGTATAATAATTTGGAATTGACCTGCTAACTATAAAAGTAAATAACAAAGTTCTCTACTACAGATTATGCTAAAAGCTCCATTGTCATCCATTCCTGTGCATCAGTTAGTTAGAAGTGCAGCATTAACAGACACTTGTCTTTTTTAAACCTTACACTTGAAACTGCTTTCACGAGAGATGTGGTGTACATATTAAATGAGCATCATGAGTATGAACATTACAGCAATTAAAGTAAAATTTAATTTCTGTATTCTGAATGATCCAGTTCTTTTAAGATACATGTAAAAATTTAGCTCCTGCCTTTTCACCGTGTGCTGCATGGTCTGTCTAAGATTAATCCCACAAGAGGGTTTTTTTATTTCTTATTCTGCCTATCTTTCATCTTCACCCCAGACTAAGCAGATGGATGTGAATTCAAAGTTTTCTGATCTTTAGCACAAGTTATGGAGGGTTATCTTTGGCTGTATATCTTTCTGCTGGCAGCACTCCCTTGGTGATGAAGGATTAACCACCACAGCTGTCTCTTCCTAGAATGATGCAGTGCAGCACTCCTCAACACGACAGCATCACTTAATCTTAATGTCCGCTCTTCCAGTGCAGCCGCGCAGGACAAAGCCAATCAACATCAGATGCCACCAAGATGGACCTACTGCTTGGCCCTGGAGTCTTTCACCCTCGCACACCTATTAATCAACATCATCCAGCCCAATCCTAGCGTTCACTTCTTTCAAACCACAGTTAAATTAAGCCAGGTTTTATAACAACAGACTGAAAGATATAGAAATCTAGCCAGATATAAAGTATGCATAAGCAGAAGTATAGAGCAAATTCAAATCAAGTCTTAAACCTCCTTACTTACAAAGCAAATGTGTTTGTTGCATTTTAAAGCATAACTACCTGGATTTCTACTTTTTGCATATTGAAACTCACTAGTAAGAAAAGCTGCCTCTTATCTTTCATGCCTCCAAAGTCTTAAGATGGCATAACCACAAAACCTTGAGCTCGATGTTTTTACTAGAAATTGTGCTAACCCACAAATACAGAATGCACACAGCTAAAAGTTCCTTCATCTCAAACAATTCTGCAGACGCATATTATCTTGCCAAGATTTATTTTCTCTACTTTAACCTATTGTATGCAAACTGTTCAGTATTTTTGCCTACTCCCCCCAGTTTCAGAGCAATTATAACATAGCTGCTCCCTTTATTTCCCAGCCCCCTTTTTAAAACTAGCAAGTTCTCAACAGCAAATGCAATAAAACAGTAAATTATTGCTAGAGTTTACTAAACAAATGCAACCTAGTTAAATTTAGAAAAATCTTCACTTTTGCTTACATTTGCAATTTTACTGCTGAACTACTGGTATTTCTTACTTATGCAACATTAAAATGTATAAGAAATCCTCTTGTGTGCTATATGCAGCAACCACTCTTGATTTATAATACCCAATTTAGAAAAAAACCCACAACTAAACCTGATTTAAATCACAGATTACTCTGTAAAACACAAGCAAGGAACTATTCCAAATCCTAAATGTAATTTAAACATATTTATATTTTACAGTGATATATTTTCCCCCATTCCTTGTCTTACTACTGTAAACTTTCTGTAATTATATAAGCAATTTCCCTGAGGTCACAACATTGATCACAGTTATATATTGCTCAAGTATTACAAAACATAACTTGCAATAAAATATTGCTGGACATCACTACATAATTTTACACAAAGAACTGCAAACCGAAGTTCAAGAGTGCTGAATTTGGCAATGGGATGTTTTCAACAGATTATTCATTCATTTCCTCCTCACTCCACCATTAACTGATTATTGTTGAAATATCACCAAAAACATTAAGTTCCCACATCAAGAAACATACAGGAGAACAGATATGGGAGGAGAGCATATGAAACAGTTTAAATGAGAAGCCAAAGCATGCAATCCCTTTAGATTATTCCTTTCATTCATTGAAACATTATTATATCAGTCACCCCAGAAAAATGTCACAGTGGTATAATACACTGGAAGGGCTCACACTAGAAAAACCCCACAGGAGTGCAGCTCAATTTTTAGTGTTTCTGGTTGAGCAAGAGTTCTCACACACTTAATGAGAAGAGAGTTCACAGCTCTCAATGCACTATGCAAATAGATGTTATTTAGGAGCAGTTAGTGTCGGCATGTTGCACAGCTGAGCTGACGCACCAGTCACTGAACACTAGTTAACAAATGCAAGGCTTCCCTTCGGGAAGTTGCTTATAAAAAAGGGAAATGAACAATTGAAGATAAAGAGAACGATATTTTAGTTCAGTGTGCAAAAGCAGTAGTAATAAAAGGCTGAAAAGCAGCCATTCACCACATGTATTATACAAACACAGCAAATCGCAACTGTGAGCATTTGATATTGATCTCTAGTAAGTCTCAGCCAGTTTGGTTCACTACCTATACAGGGAGTTCCCAGAGAGCATTCAGAGTCATCCAAAGATACCAGCAACACACACTTCCTCAACTAACTTTGCAGTTTCTAAATTATAAAATATGATCACCTCACAGACCTCCCAACGGCAACTGTCACCTTGTTGCAGCCAAAGCAACCTAACTTGTAGATAGATGCATAAAACTAAGGCTCAGTCTGTGCAACAAGCCAATACAGAGACTGACAGAACTTCCCAGTGGGCAGTGTGGCCCTGCAGACCCTGCGGGATGAGCTTTTACCACTTTGTGAGATCATACCACTTCACAGAAAATTTCCAGCTCTTTCCTACAACCATGTCTCAAAACCAATAGTCCCAAATTAAGTTTTGGCAGACTTTAGTTCTTTCTCGATAAGCAAGTCTCAGGTTCATAAACTCTTTAAACTTATCTTTCTCTCCTTGTAAATCACATCCCTAATGTTTTACATACCTATTATTGTCAGCAAAGATGACAATATAGGAATAGCAGCAACAACACAGTAGCTTTTTTTGATGGTCTCTCAACACAAAAGTGAACACATTTTACATACTGAATGGAAGTGCCTGCAGCCATCCAGCTTTGCAGCTCCAGATCTCTATAATATTTTTCAAACCAGCCAACTGTCATGACCACAATATGTTTTTCAGATATTCTACCGTCATAAATTTAATAACTTAATTTCAAGTTCTGAAGTCAGTTATTTACACACATACACCACAGATTTAAAGACAGAGGCCTTTTGAAAACTGAAACCTCTAGAAAAGAAAGAAAAGGACCTCACAAAAACAACGGACTAAAGCATAATAAAATAATAATTAAAAACCCCAAATACTAGATAAGCCAAAACAATACAAAGGTTTGACAAATTTATCCAGGGAAAAAGGAACAGACTTGTTTCTTTTTAGAGAAAATTTTGGAATTATTCAACTTGCATCACTGCATGTTTACTTCACCCACAAACAGCAACCGGTTCAAAGCGCACTTAAACCAGGCCCTCAGCTCTTGAAAACAAGCAGTTTCTGAGAATTTTTAGCAGGCCACACCTGCACTTTCTGTCACAGCTTTCACGCTTTAGAGGCCAAAACTGCCCCTTGTGAAACCTTGTGCTTCCCTGGCACAATACTCTCTTTTGCAGATGGTTGCAAGGGTTCATTCTCTGAAGGACTGAAATCTAGGGAATATCCAAGACAGTTTATGGACCCACTTGATCCAATAATTTAAGGAAGAGCCTATAAAAGCTTCTGTCTCAGTAACCACTGAACAATTATTTCACATAATTTCCAAACTTCCCAAGTCACTCAGAAAACAGTTTGAAATCTCAAGTCCCAGATACTCTGGAAATTTTAGGGACTATTTTCTTTTTCAGAAGGCTGGCTTAAAAAAGAAAAAAAAAAACGATCTTACTATCAGACAGCAGACTTCCCACAACAAAAGCTCAGCATCATTATGTGACAAAAGGGGTTAACTTATCAAATCCCATTAAACTATAATCAAGGGCCTTTGTATTCAGCTTATGCCCTTGCATTTGTCAAGGGATGATAACAGACGGCTTACAAACTCTCTTCTCATTACTAATTCATTTTTTCACACACCTGTTAATTATTAGCAGCACATAATTATTAACAAAAACCATGCATCAAAGAGGTTATTTGGATATATTGTCACCTACATCTGATTTATGCCAGTGGAGAAAACCATAAATATATTTCAATGTGCATGTAAGACTAGAGTGGGGGGACAGACAACGACTTGGGGATGAGGGAGTTGGGTGGCTGGGTGTGGTTTATGTAGGATTTCTTTATTTTTAAGTGCAAGTTAAAATCATTAACCAGGCAAAGCATTGTCTGTTTGTGCTTCCTCAGCCAGTCTGGATCAACATTGTGAGAGTGTGGTTGTTAAAATTCAGAGGCAAAAAAAACCCCAAACCCATAGTTAAATAAATCAAGATTCTTGATGCTTGTAGCAAAATATAAAAAATAAATTAAAAAAAAAAAAAAAAACAACAAAAAACAAAAAAACACGCAAAAAACACACAACCAACCAAAAAAAAAGAAAAAAACACCCCCAAAAAACTATCCAGAAGGGATTTTAACTCCAAGGTTCTGGATAAACTCTAGTATGGATAGTTAAACCCCTCTATTACCTTTATGAAGTTTCAATTGCCAACAATGCTCTCTGTGTCTCATTATAACGGGCTGCTGCAATGGTCTGTGTTTAACATTGCCTCATACAAATATAGGAAAGATGAATTTTGTAAAATTAGTTATAATTTCTGTAAAGAGCATATGGAGACCCAGTTATACTGCTTAAGATCACTGTCACTTATAAAAGCACTGCATTAAAAAAAGGCATATTTAAATGCAACTGATGGCTATTCATCTCAAAATACATCATCTTGATAGGAACTCCAGAAAATATATAAAAGGACAACCCACTGACACAGGAAACATAACACAACATTTTGCCTCCATTCTTAAACTTCCACACTGTTTCTCTCCCCACTTCAAAGGCTAACGAACTTTTGAGCAAAACCATCAGAAATGGAATTAAATTAAAATTACCAACCCCACGGAACCCAGGCAGCTGAAGCATCTTGTGAAAGTGGAACAAATTCCTATTCCTTGGATAGCAAGAAACTAAATCACTACTAGATTGGTGGTGAATGAATGTAATCTGGACATACGATATCACCTTCCTGAAGCACCAAAGAACAGATGACATAGCTTCTTAAGATGGAGAGCAAGACATCCAAGCATAACATACTCTCCATATGTCAACACTGACATGGGGATAAATTTGGATCTCAGTATTTGAAACACAGTGTAGAAGACTGATGGACATCCGAAATTATTAGTAAGTACTTAGAGCACTCACCATTCAAATCATGCTCTCCTGCCCATCCTTTTAAAGAGAGATTCGGTATTTTCATTTCAGTCATCACCATGCACTACACTGATGGTTAAACATCACATCTGAAATCTGATTAAGAGCTTTATTATACCATATTGTAAAATTAGATCAATGCTTTTCCATATGTAGCTCAATTGTTAAGCAAGAATTGTCAGAAGGCCATGCACTTCCAATAGTGTTTCCCCAGAAACATAAAGAACTTCACTGGTTAAATTCAAAATTTTAATATAAAAATCCCTCCTTTTTAATAGGCAGCTTTTGATAGCCATACACTGTCACTGCAAGGAAACAAAAAAGTTTTGCTGTCACAGCTGTCATCACAGTTGTGCAAACAAAAAGTTGTGCAAGAAGTCTCCAGAAATTTGATGTTACTTATAACATCCAGCCATCACCAGGTTTGGAAGTCCTGATAGAGCTTTTAAATTCTTCTCAAAAGGGTTGATTCAAGACATACTTTAAGGGTCCATGCAAACCAAATCCAATGCCTCCAAAGTCAGCTTCCTAAATATTTCCTCATCTATAAAGGAATGTACTGCACAATATCTACTGCCAAACGCCGAGTGCTTTCCTTTCTAGTCACTTGTAATGCAGTTCCGTAAGGTAGAGCAGTGCTGAATGTTAGGACAGTTAACATTGCTTGTTGAAAAAGGAACCAAAATCCAGTCTTACGTAGCACGAATAAACAACTCTTTTGGCAGTCTCCAAAAGGGAAGGAAAGTAAGACCTTAAAGCAATTCCGTTTTAAACACTAAAGAGTGGTACCAAAAACTGAATAGGGGATAATCTAATTTCATTCTAATATAAGGAATCAAAATAACAGATAACACAACAAAATTAGAAAAACTATATAGCAAAGTAACAGCAATAAAAAGAAAACCTTTACTGACCAAGCATCTCTTTTCCACAAAATATCATTAGGTGTATTGAAGGGTTTTTAAAGATATTCCTGTTAAAAGTGTTAAGGAAAACTGAAGTTGACACAGTTCTTTAAGTTCTCTCTTTTACATGAAAGGATTGTGTTCACTCATTAAAAGTCTAACTTGCAAGGACAAAAAATATTTAAGAAATTAAAACCTCTTCTTTGTTCAAAAGCCTTGCCAGTTTCTGCTCTTAGTGATTTATTTAAATAAAATGTTAAGTAGTAGGTGTTAATAAAATTACACATGTGATAAAATGACTATTCTTTTAAAATCTGATCTCTAATAAATTTTATAAATTCTGATTGCTAGTTATTCAAGCCGTCAAAGCTTTGCCAACAATAGCCAGCAGAGGTCTATTACTGAAGTAGTATTAATATAGACATCATCACCAATTCAAAGCAGATAATAAAGGACTGACACATTTATTATCATTATTAATTAACAGTTTTCTGAGATGGAATTAAATCAATATGCTGCTCTGATATCATTTTAACTAGTTATGCAAATCAAACATTTAGAGCCCATGAAAGGATATAAATGCCATTCAAAATTCACTTCACACTTATTACTGTAATATCAGAACTTTCAGGCTTTGCTAGTAAAAAAAGGACTTAATGCTCATTTAATTACACTCAGACATAAAGCTTATGGAATGAAAGTTGAAATAGCTGATTAGTTAGGAAGTCACAGTAAGGCTATAACACTAGGGATAGACAATGAGATAATAATGTGAAAATGCAGAGCTTTTGCTCAGCGTTGTTCTGGCAGATGCTATTAAAAAGAACAATGACATGTGTAGGAGAAAATGTTTTAAAATTACAAAGTTGAAGAATCTTTCCTAAAGCTAGGAGAAAAAAAGAAACCATTAGTTGTCACTTATATAAATAGAAAAATGCTATGTTAAATCATGTAACATTTTTCTAATTATGCAATTACAATATTTAATCTTTTATATGTGAAATTTTAACTATTTGTCTGCATAAACAACAACATTAAAGAACCTTCTTTGTCTGAATAAGATTTTGATACACTTGCTAGCAGAAAATTAGCAACAATCAGCCTGGCAAACAGATCCTAACTGATGCCATTGGAGATGACAGCATGACAGATTAAAGAGCCTAGGGTAAGGTCAGTGTTGAGACCAAGCTGACTAGCAACAGCAAGCCCTTGGCTAACCACACTGGCCAAATGAGATTAGATTCTAGTCAACTCTCCTTCAGCACCACAGAAAAAGAGCACCTTTGAAAAGTCCTCATCACAAGGCAAAATAAAGGTGGCTGATAAAGAAGAAAGGAAAAAGACCCAGGAGTCTTTTGATCTTGTGCATCTTTGATCTTTGGTCTTGTGCATCCATCACAAGAGCATTGTGTATGGAGGCTGTTTTGCCAGTGTGAAGTATCATCCTTCCACCTAATCCCCAGGAGACTTTAACAGAGTTCCCAACAGCTCAGGATCTCACTAGTTCTATGCATTCTGCAGTGTAGACAACACCGAGAAAGCCCAGGTTTTGCCTGTTCACTGTAAATATCCATCAAGCCACAACAACTTTCAAAATAATTACAGGATCGTAACCTATATTTTCCCTGCAGGTGTTAACATATCAGCTTTGGTAACTGTACACCTGCCTGACTTTCACAACGCTACACTGGGCTTGAAACTTATTATGGAACTAAGACTGTGGGAGAGGAAGGGAAGTGACAGCCTTAAAGCAGTGTCTAATTTTATCATGTTCACAAAATGAAAGCTTTGGCAACCCAGGAAGATATCTCCATTCAATATGCTCCATACTCCAGGGACAATGCTCAGCCTAAGTCTCAAAATGAGCAGTCACAGAATGGATTTATTTTCTGGAAGAAAAGGATCTTTTGCTCACTGACAAAGTAGGACTTGGAGGATGAGGTAACATTTTTAGGAGGCTAAAAAGCTGGATCAGAAAAGCAATAGACTATTTCTACACAGTAACGTAATGCAGACCTCACTGTTCAAAACCATCACAGATTAAAAAGCAATGCATACCAAGAAAAAAGGCTGGAATTTTATGAAAACAATAAAAAAGCAACTTGTCAGATTCTTACCATTAATTAACTCAGTATCTAGGTAACTGAAAATACTAGGCTTGCTAACTTATCTGACATCAATCAATAAAGTAAGGGCAACCATGTTCTGTCAAAAGTAAGGGTACAATTGAAGTCTTGTTTCCACATTCTTTCCTGAGTCATTTTACGATTAGCAAGAAGCCTCACTAGTAGCTAGAAGAAAATTTAGACCTATGAACTGAAGACAGGTGAGTTAGCACTCTTCACAGAGGAACCCATTCTGGCTGACACGTCACAGAATTTTGTAGTTCGCCAGTTCACTAACTTTCAAATCTACTTGGAAAAAAGTTCTCTCTTTTGTCTGTGCTACAAAACCAGAATATGCCATCCTGTGATTTAACACTTTCTGCACCCTGCCTCCATACATGTACTTTAGGCACTAAATAGACATACAAATTGCATGCCAGAATGCACTCACAAGCCTAAGTAGCTGCTCACCAACCTATTTTCCCTGTTCAACAATACTGCAGCAGCAGAAGTCTGTCAAACACCAGCCAAACTGTCTGATATCCTCCACCAGTTATCAGGTGAAGAGTACACTACAGACAGGAGGAAGAAGAACCAACCTAGCAGTGCTCCTCTGAGCACACAAAGCAGTCAAGATGACAGCCATTTTTTTTATAGTATGTAATTGGAGTATTTTACTTGTTGATGATCTGCGCTTTCAAAATGATTTGGTTTAGATGAGACCTTCTTACCAAGGCATTTCCTAAAGGCACTCTTAAACCTGCTAGTACCCCCAGAAAGACTTGTATAAATATTTGCTGGCTTTCTCTCTGGTATGGAATGGAAAAAACAACTTTTTCCACAATCCACACCTTGTCACCACTCTGAAAGTAGATCTGTAATTATATCAAAAGTTAAAATTATTAACAGCTGCTCAGTTTGGAGGTAGTGAAAGGGGAAAGCTTTGCACCATGCAAAGAATTGGAAGAGCTGAGTAAAGTCTTACCTACCTTTAAAATTGCCATCAAGCCTAGAACAGAGACAGCCAAGTGATAGCACTTTTGTGACAAATACTTTATTGCCCTCAGCTCTCTAGTGCCATATAGCACCTCAGAAGGAGGGAACAATTTGTCACCAGGAAGGCTGATGCTGTGCACTACCCCTGTTAGGTTGAGACCCAAGGATCTAAAAAATTGGGGGGTTTTTTTCAGTAACTGGGGTGGGGGATGTTGCTAAACAAAAGAGCTATCAACTAAAGCCCTTCTCTGAAAGTGGGGAACAAAGCAAATAGAGTATTTTGACTGCAGACCTACTCAGCAAGTAAATACCAAATTACTGTCATAAGCCCAAATGAAGCATTGATACCACCATAGCTAGCAAGCCAGAAATAAGGATGAAACGGGGGGAGTCGGGGCGGGGGATTTCTAAACTCAAAAGAATATGATGGAATTTGAAGATTTAACAGGAGCGAAGTTGTGCTGCTCCAGCCTCTTTGCTGAACCTAACACAGTATAGATTGTCCATAGAGATGTAATACAGCAGAGGGAAGGAAGGGTTTTCACTCAAGCATCTACATGAAACTCTGGGTTGGTAAAGGGAAACAAAATCTTGGGAGGTATGGGGAACATCTTCCTCAAAAATCTGTGTTCCATTTGAAACTATTATTTTCTGTAACAGTCCAAAAGGTGGAAGAGTGAAGGAAAACACAGAAGGAATGGGCACTTTCAGGAGACTGCCAATACCTAATGTAGGAATCTCACTGCAACTGTGTACTTCTCCCACCTTCATGTCAGCAAAAGGGGGAAATGTTTTTTTCTGTGCTCACTTCCCTCAAATATAACTTTCTCACAGAAAACTGGCAGGAAATGTGGTATTCTCCACACAAGCTGAAAAATTATGTTGCTAGTTCTGAAGGCTTTCATCTTGTAAGTTCCCTCTGTTAAAATAAAACCAGTAGGTAACAGCTTGGTGGGAAAAACCCAAGTTGAATTTTGTGTGGAAAGATGGTAAAAGGAATACACACAATGCAGCAATCATACACAGAAAAGAAACACTACAGGTTGGTGGTTTTTTTCCTCATAATGTCCCACTCAGCTCACAATTAAATAGGATATTAGCTGTATAAATACAAGCAAATACAGGCATCAGTGGCATGAAAGAAATAATCTTTCATTAAAAAAAACCAACCCCATCTCCCCCTCCCAAAAAAGACAGGCAAACAAAAACCCACAAAGCAGCGCTGCTTCTCTCAACTCCCACGAATCCCATTCAAGCACCTACCTCTTCTGCACACAACAGTAGAGCCAACACAAGTAAAAAAGTGGTTTAGTACAAAAGCTTCTCTAAGCTCAAAGGTCAAGCTAAAACCCTGCTTAAGTCAAAAGGGACAATGAAATGCCAGATCTCTTCCTGTCACTCAGATTTCATTATAAGCCCACCACTCCCTGAATTCAGCTTATCTGGTAATTCTTGGCAAAAGAAGACCCCAAACTGGAACAAATCACTTTGGCCAACACAGCAAGCATTGGCAGAGCTGAATGCCAAATGTAGCAACTACTTCTCAATACCTCTGGTCTAGGTTGCTTGCAAGCTAAGTGACTTTCTTACATGAGCACTATATTCACAGAGGAGCAACAAAAAATACCTGCCATTTCACCTCCAAATGAGATCACTTATGAAGATATTAGACAGCACTGGGCCCGATATTAATCCTTGGGGGACCCCACTAGTGACAGGTTGCCAGTTGGAAAAGCAGCTATTTGCCACCACCCTCTGGGTGCATCCTGTCAGCCAGTTCCCACTCACCACACCGAACACTTACCTATACATAACACATCATTTTCTCTAGGAGGAGACTGTGGGAAACCGTATAGAAAGCCTTGGAGAAATCCAGATAGACAATGTCCACTGCTCACCCCACATCAGCCAAGCAGGTTACTTTGTTGTAGGAGATCAAGTTAGTCAAGCATGATTTGCCCTTCATGAATTCCTGCCGGCTTTACCCAGTCACTTCATTTGACTTATGACAGCCTTTAGGAGGATTTGTTCCATAGCTTTCCCAGGGACTGAAGTAAGACTGCTGGGCCTACAATTTCCTGGATCCTCCTTTAAGCCCTTCTTGCAGACAGGGATGGCATTTGCCTTCCTCCAGTCTTCTGGGATGTCCCCCAATCTCAATGACTTCTCAAAGATTATGGACAGCAGCCTTGCAACAACATTAGCCAGTTCTCTTAACACCCTCAAGTGTCAGTGCCCATAGATTTGTAGGGTTCAAGCTCCTGTAATAGTTCACATGCCAAGTCTTCCTTCAGATGGTGGGTGTGTATTTGCATCAGCCTGGATTTCTGTTCCCAGGTCCTGCAGCCCATCAGTGCTGCTAAAGACACGAGGTGAAGAAAGTGTTGAGAATGTGTGCCTTTTCAGTGCTGTTGGTGACTAATTCATCCCTCCTGCTTAACAGAAGGCAAATACATTCCCTCTGTTTCTGCTTGTTATTTACCTACCTGAAGAACCCTTTCTTACAGTTTTTGACATCTCTGGTCGACTTCAAATTGAGCTGAGTTTTTGCTTTTCTAACTCATTTTCTAACGAATCTCTGCACATCCTGGCAATGCCCTTTTAGTTCTCAACAGGTATTCCTCTGTGTTTCCATCTCTGGAACACTTTTAATTTTGAACAGGCTCAGAAGCTCACAGTTAAGCCAACAGGGTCTCTTGCTCTGCCCACTTCCCCTACCTTTAAAGAGGGTAGGCTGGTTTTGTGCTTCTAGGAGAGAGAGTTCTTGAACATTTCCTAGCATTTGCTAGTTCCTTTATCCTTCATGGAAACTTCCCATGGAATCCTCTCCCTTGGATTCCTCTTGCTATGGGGATGCTCTGTCCACCGTGATGCAGCCACAGGACCTACTGCTATCACAGCTGCATGCCTTGCCAACTGAGGTGCTGCAATACCACTCTGTTACATGCCGTCGGCCCACTCAGGATGCAAGCCTGGAAACCACACTATGGTTGCAAGCTATCTTAAATGGTAACAAGGCATTATTATCATTAAGCACTAGTCACTCTGCATAGCAGCTCTGCAATAGCTATCATTTGGAACATCCTTTCTCTAGACATCAATTCATTTCTCCATTCTTCTTCAAATGAAACGCAACCAAAACAACAGTGTTATTTAACTTATGCTTCATTTTGAGTAACTATTTTGATATGACAATGTTACCAGAAATAATTCTCTTATAGTACCGCAATCCAGACAAATAATGTTAGCAGATGTACTCATCAATAATCATGAAACAGTAAATTTACCTGGATGCCTGTTTCTTACATTATCAAGCAACTTAAATGTTAATGTGAATGCCAGTACCATCCTCCTTTTTTTCCACAGACAGAGAACTGCGCATAGGCAGGTTAAGTAACATGCCCAGGGTGACAAAAAAAAAGGAATAGACATGAAGACACAGCATCAGTTGTCACTACAAGGGACCACTTTTACACAGAAGAGTCATATTTTTAATGTAATTCTAGAGAATACTAGTCTTCTGATTCCTTACATGAATTTTAACAGTACATGCACTTTCTGGAGTCTGTGAGTCCAGCTAGATTATTATTAGTCCTGCTTCAGTAAGGAAGCAGCAATATGATTCTTCTCTGACAAGAAATACCAGCATAATTTATTGCATTATTACTCCTTTGAACTGAAAGCAATTAATTACCTCCAGCAGGATGCACAAATGAAAATTCATCAGAGAAACGTGATGAAAAATGTACCCACTGCTTCAAAATAATAGGTGCTTAATGTTTTTTTGTTTGCTAGCTAATCTAGAGCATCTTATAAACGACTAAGGCTTGGTTATCAGTTGCAAAAACTGTTCTCCTCCCTTATATTATTCTATCATCCATGATCTTAAAGCAGAGAAAGAAAACACTGCCACATTCACAACAACAACCAACAAAAAAATCGTATTTTTTCCCCATTATAAAATTGGTGTTATGTTTGTATGCAGAATATATGACAAATTATGCATGGATTCATGTTGTTAGCACTTCCTTCTGTTATATATCATCAAACCCAAACTAACAACTTTGATGGAAAAGTTGACAAAGTTACTCAGCACTTGCACAACAGAGAACACTCCTATGTGTTCTATTGGAAGTAAATGCAAAGTGTGGTTGAAAGAAAAGATAACCTCGCAAACACAAATCAGACTGTATTTTAGAAGGCTAGTATACTTAAGTACCTACACATACAATGCAAACCTTCCTGCAGGTTCAAAGTAACAGGAAAATAACAGAAGTGTGTTTTATGTTAATACATTGGGCGTGTACATTAAAGATAGCCACAGAGCTAAATTCATTAAGTTTATTTCAGCTTTTCAGAATTATTCACATCTGTACGACTCAGTAATTGTTTCTTCTATAAAGTTATTGGAGTAATTTTGCTCTGTATATTCCCGATCAATTCCTCCTCTCAAGGGCACAGTTGAAAAGTGATATTTGAAAACGGTCCCTGATAGATTGCATGGTTAGTCAGCAGCAGAGACAAACAACCTAATCCAGTGCAAATTAGTTCGGCTGCCAGCAATAGTTTTATACAAAGATGTAAATTATGTTGTCAAAATCAGTCGCTTTCTAGCTTGCTGCTCAGCTAACAAGAAACCACTTTGGCTGATAAAGATGAACACGAAGCTTTTCTCGCTTACAAATTTGCAAATCTGCCACTTCAGCATTCTGTTAGCCACACACAAAACAGGCCCACATAATTGCTTCCTTCTTTCTGCAGCGGTATTTCTCTCAGTTCTATTTCTCTACACAAAAATACAAATAAAAATCATAAATAGAATTTGAAAAGTGTAATGGTCTTGAAAATTTTCTTTAAAAAAATGGCAACCAGGACAGCCACAATCACCTACTTTTAACATTTTCAGCAAAATTGTTAAGACATGATACTTCAATGCAAATGTCACCCAGTCACACCAACAGTTTAGGAGATTTACTGTGTAAATGTGGCGTTTGTGGAACTTCCGAACACAGCATAAATGTCTTGATAAAGTGAAAATACACGCATCTATTTTAATGTGAGCTAAAGTGTCTTTTGAACTGCTCTGGCTGACAATGGTCCATCTGTATCTATTACTTTGCACGTTGTTGTTAAGACTAGAAAATATATACGTTATTACTACGCCAATCTGCCCACTTTATATGTAAACTAGATAGATCTAACATTTGTATGAAAATAATAATGCATTATAACTGTAATTATATCCAGTATGAGTCAAATAAATAAATTATAAATTACAATTACCCTTTAAAGTTGCTAGTCACACTATTTGCTTTAAAATTAATTGCAGGTGCTCCTGAATGTTTTATTACAGCCCCAAAGTTGTATATTGCAAAGAACCATACAGATGATTCCTGTTTATTTGTTAAATTAAAGCTTTGTTGGTAAAATTACAGCTTAATTAATATTATGGGTACTGTATAACGAAATAGTTTACCTTGTGCATAATTTATTTCCACATGCATATCTCAGTACAGACCCATTACAGCTCTAAGGCAGCTAAAATAAAATATTCCTCCTTTGCTGGCATTTTTCTAAATAGCAGTTCACTAAATCAATATTATTCACTTGGTATTTTTAAAAGCAGTGTATCTTAATAATTACACAGCATTAGAGTAGGCAATAATTTCACTTGCTAAGCATATTAAATTTAGCAAACCATCAGTCAAATAGTTTGTTCTTCAGAATTTGTAAGCAGAGAGTGAGAGAGTTTGGAACCATGTTACTTTGGTATAAATGTCACATACAGTTTGAGACTGTGTATGTGACTCCCTAAGCAAGCACAGTGCCATATATCTTTATTAGCTTCATTGGTCAGTGCAGTGACCAGTTGTTTATACTCATTACGCAAGCCAAGGTGAACCATTTGGCACAGACCACAATCATGGCTAAAAACATATGACTTTGCAGAAAATAAAAATTGTAGAAAAGCCTGCACACAGTGCTTTGTATACATACTACCAGAATATCATTATTTATTTATTTCAATGCTCTTTCAGGCTTCCAGTTCCTCTGATATGCCAAGGCAAATCTTTTGTGGCTTGATTTTTATCTTGATTTAATGTAATAATAATAGTGATAATTTCACTACTGTTCATCACTAGAGATTTCTGTGGTAAAAAAAAATAAATGTATTAGTTAAACCAAAAGAACAATAATCCACAAGCTAGATGGACGTTATTAAAAAAAATAAAAAAAGCAAGTAGTACACACAGACCATTATTACTGGGGTTTTTCTTCATGCTTCCCTACTCAGTGATTGGAATACCATCAAATTGGTGATCTATTAAAGCAAATTAATTTTAAAAATTGAAAGATTCAGCTTTTTTTATGCATTATTTTGATTACTGTATCTTGTGCCACCATGCACAGACATTTCTTTCATCACACAGAAATGAAATAATTTGTCTCTAAAGGGAGAAAAGATTTGGTTGTTTTTTCCACGCTCTTCTTTATTGCTATCACAAGATAATCCATAATATATTCTAAATTGTTATTCCTGAAATAAGAAAGCATACCTGTGCCCAGGTGTTAAGAAGGTGGAGGACCAAGATCAGAATAAGGAATTAGGCATGTATAAACACAGTTTCCTCTCTGAAAATTCCTGATAAACCAGGGCTGGTTTATTAAAAGAATATATCTTCCATGCCAGTTGACTGATGTTCACCGACAGTCACAGGATGGAAGCAAATCTGGTAATAGTCATGCTTCTGTGATTTTTCGTTCCTGATGCTGAAAATGAGAAGATTAACTGCAGGAAGGACTAAGAGTACAGAGTACATGTTATCATGTCTTAGGCAATCTCCTTATGATAGGAGAAGCAAGAGACAAGAGTCTGGAGAAGACAATAAGAGGAAAAAACAGAGAAAAAGTAACCAAATAAGATGAAGATTTAAAAGTGCATGACAGCACTCAAGAGTGAGGTTTGGAAGCAAAAGGTATGCAATTCAGGGAATACAGCAACCACAGACACACTTGAAATGCAGTCAGAGGGTTTATATTTAAGAGATGTCATAATATTCTTCTGGAAACCCTTCACTCAAACACCAGCTCACAGAACTGGCAATAGTTATCTGCAGAAGAACCAAAGCCTCACCTTGCCATACTATACTAGCTCAGCATCATGCAAAACTGACGGAAAATATGAACATGGGAAAGAAAAACACTCAACGTACTTATAAGTTAACAGATGTTTGCTAATTCTATACCAGATTTTTGGGAATGAAATACAAAATCTTACATCAAGAGTGTAAATATTGATCTATCAGGTCAATTCACTCACCAAACCCTCTTTCAGGCACTGACAGACAGCTGAAACATACACCTTAATCATAAGGCCTAAATTAGTTCCAAATCCTTTTTTAAGGATTTATACTGACTACAATCTTAACCAAAACATATATTTGTTTACTTGACAAAAGTATCAATTTTTTTTTATTTTTGACAAAATAAAAATAAATAAATTAAAAAAAAAAAAAAAAACAACCAGGAAACAGACCAGAAAGCAGAGAGCCCACCCAACCATGAAGAATGTCTTTGCATACCCATTTGTTGGCTCCAGTCAAGCCAGGCACAGTGACCATACCCGCAGTCTAATACTTTCAGTGGAAACGTCAACTAAACAAAATTTCCCCTAATAGCATCTGAAGTAAAATAGCCAATCTTCTAGTTTCTCTAGAAAAGTAAATAGCATAAATTTCTCATTAAATCAAGGGCTTGGTAACCCCAGGCACAAACCATTACCGATAGATGTCTTAAAGCATAGTGGAAAAAGTCTTTTTTTCTGCAGAAGAATTTTAATCATCCCATGTTGGCATAACTAAGGCAATCACAGAAACCAAGTTTTTAAAACCAATCTCCCTAGAGGCTGTATTCCTAGAGTACAATACTAACAGCTACACATTGCTCAACCTATAGAAAACCGCTCAAGAGCCCACCTTCCTTTTCTGTGTTCATATGCAAGTTAAGTGCACTAAGTTATGAGGGCTTCATACAGAAATATATTTCCACAGAGGCATTAGCAAAATAGGAGGGGAGAAAAAAGGAAACCCAATCACTTATGTACAGGAAAAGTTTCACAAGAAGCTGTAGCCAAGTATGCGGTGGAGGAGGTCCGTCAGATGCACACTTGCTCTAAAAATCTGAGGCTGTTGATGACAATAAAGACAATTCTGCAAGAAGAAAAAAAGATTTTGCACCAAAGATGGATTATGATAGTAAGATCTGTTTTCTTTCATAGAGCACTACTGGTTTGCTACCCTAGAGCATGTCTTCATCTTCATCTGCTGGGTAGAAGTGCTTGGTTTAAAGTTTCAAACGCTGAAGTTCTCTAAAGCAGTGATTAAAAAAGCAGTTTTGCTCTTATCCATTTCCTGAAGTGGTCTCTTAACTCCACAGGCATCAAGGCATATGGACTTTTATAATCATGAGGATCAATGTGACATTCGATTCAAAGAGACAGATCCAGATAGTATTTAATATTTTAATCAATTAGTACCTTCTTCACAAGCCAATACTGACTGCTTGTGATATCCTTAACTTTCCAGCCATTACTGCTTTATTGTGTAGGAGAAAATATAAACAGGAAGACCACCTGCTTCAGGATTGAAAGCTTTAACATTTTATTTCTTTTAATCTGCAGAAGCGTAATTAGATCATACACTTATGTTCCTACTGTAATGTTCTAAAAGCCAAAATTTAATCTTTTCCAAATACACTATTTTTCTCTGTAATAAAACTTAATCAAAATTTGTACCTTTGAAGAATAAGTTTTCTTTTGCTATTACAAGTAACGTGCCTGAGTTTCCAAAGTATAAACCCTTGCTGAACCTCGGCTGCTAACCCATGAATGTTTAAATACTATTATCAGTAGTGCTGTTTGTATATTTTACACAGAACATATTTGTGAAGCTTTTTTAGAAATAATAAACTCAATTAAAATATTTTGAAAGCAAACTTTTTACAGCTGCTTGACTTGACTGTATTTGAATCTCCCTAGCCAGTATGAAAGTTATGGGGTTTTTCTCCACTTGCTTTTGTTTTCACTAGGTGGGCACTTTTAAGGGAAGATTTTAATTTCAACCTATGCCTAACCAAGAAGCAGTCAAGTGCACAGCAGCTGCAGAACCATACCAACTTTAGACAACAACTGTCTTTTTAATCGGGGAGAAGGGGGAGGAAAAACACTAAGATTTGAAAATACTTCTTTTAAAATGTATCGTAGATAAGTTTTCACTTCCTGCTGATGCCCCCAGATTATAAGGTGTCCAAGTCCAGCCATCTACAGCATTATTCAAAAAATCACCTTAAGAAAGGCAGAGTGTGTACTAAAGCTACTAGTCAGTGAATATGTATTACAATTGCCCGACCTGTGTTTATGTCACCAGATAAGTGCTTACATGCAAGTACAAACAGCCAACTGAGATCTTTTTCCCTTCGAGGAAAGGTGAGAAAAAAGGAAGAAAAAAAAAAAAAAAAAAAGAGGGGGGGGGGAAAAAAAAAAAAAAAAGAGGGGAAAAAAAAAAGAAAATAATTCAGGCAGACAGGAGAAAGAAGTACTATAGAAGGTCCTGTCCATATCCCCACACACCCCCCGCTGCTTTCCCTGGACCGTGGTATGAAAAAACAATGGCTTTTCTGAGGCACTGTGCAGACAAGGCAGCTCTGAAAAAACTAATAGCCATGATTAATGACAATGGGCTAGAGGAGAGTTGGGACACAGCCGCCACATATATCATCCTTTCCCATCAGTCTGTGCTCCTCCCTGCCCCTCTTCCTCCTACCAGTGAGGCATTATAAAAATGTCTTATCTGCTTTCGACTTTTTTCTGAAATCACAGTTCTGCTGAAAAAGAAGGGGGGAAGAGAAAGGGAGAGAGAGAGACAAAGAGGCAATAGGGTGAACAAGAAAATGGCATGTAAAATAACTATAAGATATTCCAGGGGAAAATGCACGAGCTGTAATCATTCAAGATTTCAGCAACTTGACTCTTCACATGCTGAAGCCACATTTTCAAGGTCTTATCTGCCATATGGTTCCCTGTTTGGATGATTTATTAGGTGTAGAAAGCACACTGATAAATTTTACTGCATTTCCCTGAATAGGCAACCTATGGTGTCAATAACAAAGCTCAGGCCGCTTTAATGAAAACTGTAAGCACCAAAGGGTAACCATTTATTTATGAGTCACTACAGTATTACTAGGACAAAATTTATCTTCCCTTCTCACGCACTCTGCAGAAACCAAATCTGGTCAAAGGAAACAGCGATCACATCCATATGTCAGTGACTTACTAACATGTCTCCTGCACACTCAGGGCTTGTATTCAAATAAACAGTTTCCATTTCATGACTATTTTCTCTAATGTAAAAGATGCTCTTAAGTTTTAAAACTTTAAAATAATACATTGGTGACAACTTGCATTACACAGTGTTAATTTTCTATGTCCAAGACAAAAAAATAAACCCCCTCAAAAATAAGAATAACCAGTTCAGTGGTTTAAGCTTTAGCTGTATAGCAGTGGACCATCAAAATAATTTTGGGTAATCCTGGAAAAAAGCTGACAATAAATGGCAGCTTACAGATGCAAAAAACAGTGTTTACTATTCCATCAAAGATTTAAGAGGATTAATAAACTGACACTCTGGCCTTAACTCAAAACTGCACCTCTTCAAATTTCTTATGAGTATCTTTTTTTTCCCTCTTTTTTTCTTTAAGGCTTCAGTTTAAAATAACATATTGCAATTGGTTTTCTGTTTCACACATTGAATGTTACTTGTCTTAGGATTGTGGGCACAAGGCACTTAAGATACCAACTCAAAAATAAAAAAAACACAGAAGATATTTGGAGCTTCTTACTGCTTATAACCACTATTTGAAAGGTAAACTGAAATTCTTTGTTAGTCATCCTCTATGAAAATTATTAATGATTCAGAACTAATCAAGACTGACAGGACTGCTTGTTTTTCTCCTTCACACATATAGGCCTCATCTTCTCCCCTTTTTGAAAAACAACGAGCAAACCAAGTCATGCACCCCTATGCATCACTTGGTATGAATATCAAGATTAACATGAACACAGGTGGTAAGGTTTTGGCTCCAACCACTGCGTTTCCCTTTTCTCCTACTAATATATGCAAAAGCATATATTAGTAGTTGAATTCATTTAGATTTCTTTACTACATCACTCAAACAATTATTTAAGCCCAAGCCAAAAAGTGACATGCTTTCAAAAGGCCAACAGTTGCTACTGAATGCTTGAAAAAGCCTTATGTTCACTTAGATACTTAGCTGGTAGCTTCCAGATAGCAAACTACTGAAAACCTTGCCCTCAACATTCACCTTTAACTCAGATACATAACACGTTATCGGTACACACATGTCCTTTTTATTATGACTATAAACCCATAGTGTCAATTAATAGTCCTTGGCAGAAGTCCAACTGCAAACACAAGATTTTAGTCCTTGGGGGCATGGGGCACAATGCATTTAAGGAGCTGGGCAGTTAAAAGACTGGCTTTCTGCATGGATTTTTAACCTTTGACTAGCATTGCTCCAATGTGGCTTTCTGTGTAAGTAAATGAACGCCATGGCTCCAGAGCAGAGGGGACAGCCTCTCCAGCCTGAGTCAGGCTCTTTTACAAAGCCTGATCCTGAAATGACAGGATACAGTGTCATGACCGATGTGCAAAACACCAGTGACAGATTCTTTAATTAGTAAACATTTTCTGAATTAACACCACCTTCTTTCTTGCTACTAAAAAATTTCCTAAGAATGCCAAAATTTCTACATATGCAGCTTTTTCTCAATTTAACATCTGAGCAGAAGCCAGCCTAAGCACTCTGAAATCCTTGATGGAAACTATAACATATATCAGCTTACTGCAGATAGGGCATTCTTGTTCGTCCCTTCTTCACAAAAGACCATTGTGAAAGATAAATTACTTTAGACTTTATTTTTAAGTTAGGGAGGGGATAAAGAAGGAAGGCCCTGATGTATCACAGTATTAAAATAACCCATCCTCTATAGTCTTGAAACAGGTTTTTCTGTATTTTTCCAAAAAAAACACAGGGTTCAGCTCCGCTGTTCTATCTGATTAGTAGAAAACTGCTGGTAAACATACAGCAGTGTAAAGTTTTGGATGCTTAGAGTGAAGACTGACGTCTTTTGTAGTCACTATTCAGCTCTACAGCATAGCTTTGAATTCAAGAGCTTTCATTCACGCAATAAACCCATCAGTCACCTTCATCCATATGCTGCCCATTTGAAAGAGCCTAACTGGAATCTCCACATACCTGTCTTTTTGGTGCTGTTCCCCAAAGCTGACCCTGTCCTTATCCCAGCCAGCACACACCTCCCACCAGTCACGGACACTGCCCTAGGGAGCAGATTTATCTGTGAATGAAATAACCTTCTGTCATAGCCTTTTCATAAGTCAGTTTTATGGAGTAAGAAATGGACTCGAACTTTTTTAGCCAACAATCATTTTTATTTGGCTGCCTCTGATGATATTCTAGAATTTTCCTGAAAGTATTAAGAGGTAAAATGCATGCCAGACTATTAGATGTAAATTGGTGCCAGAATTGTAACCTGTCAGCTGCAATTGTCCATGCATATAATTTATTAGTCTTCTGTTTCTAAAAACACCCCAGAGTTTGCTCTCTTTAGTTCCTCCAAAAATAAACTCTGTGCTGAGCTGCACAGTAATGATCTCCAGGACAATGATAGTTTTACAGTTAAGGATGAAAAATGTCTCTAATTCTGTGTTTATACTGAACACTCTTGGGCAGCAGGTACTGCGTTTTTACTGTGTGTCTATGCACCAGAAAGACAACTCCAATCCTAGTCAGAAATTCCACAATACCACCATATTACTAATAACACATCTCTATTTCTTCACAGCACTTATAGTCAAGAGTCGAAGGGAGAGAGGGCAGTCTCTCTGAAATGGAAGCCACTCACTTAGGTGCCTGCACTTAAGTTTTTGATTAAATTTATTTTCCCCTAAAATACCTGTCTGGTTTAGAAATATGCTCAGTTCCCATAAATTCCCATAAGGAAACCAATAACTCAACAGCACCTTTACACAGAAGACCTTGTACACGTTGTTACAAACCTCTGCAAAATGTTCTGCCTAGAGATACACCAGCATACATATTTTCACAGCTACTAAGCTCATTGTGACAACTGTATAACCCATCATGTACACCCTATGTACAGTGAGCTTGTCTATGAGCCTATTTTGTAACATTATGTGCAAGACAGCACAATGCCAAGACTGCAAGCGGTCCCTTCAACACTGTTAAGAGTATAGCTTGCTTCAGCTCCACTTTGTATCAGAATTATGCTGAAACTGAATTATAGCTTTCTCCCCACACACATGTTTATGCTATTCCCCATAGACTGTTTGGGTGTCAAATCTGCATAATCACTGTATATTATTTTTCAATAACCATAAAGCAGGCAAATCACCACGCTGCCTGACATCCATTAGCCAGTAAGTGCACAAAGTTCTTTACATTTTTCATCCAGTGGTTATTTCCCCACAGCTGAACTATAAATACAAAATACACTTTTCCTAACTGCTTATAGTTACTTAGAGCACGTAACAGTCTCTCCCCTTCATTTTCAACTTAGCATAGCATACTTGATTACAGGTATACCCAAAAATATTACAGTCATGAAAAGAAGTCTACACAAAGACTATGATTTTTGCTCCAGTATTTGAGGCATGTCCACTGCCCAACACACACAATCTATAATGGGGATACTCCATAGAAAAGAAGAAACTGCAGGGCAGCAGAGAATAAGATTTTGAAGAAGAGAGGTGATGGAATGGATAAACGCGTTTCTATTATACAGAAGTAACAGGTATAATAGTCCATAAACAGTACATGGTATTTATTGCATCATTTAAAATGTGGGAAAGAACAAAAGGAGCTCAAAGACAGAGGAAAGAAAGTGAAAAGAGTCTGTCTTCATTTAAATTTTGAACTTTTGACAGTTCAAGTTTTGTTTCTGTTCACTTACAGTATCTTTCTTTTCAACACTAGATATTTCAATTTAATTTCACTCACCTTCATATTTGGGATCTGAAATGATCAAATGTAAGTCCAAACACATTTCTGATACAAACATCTGGCCTCAGAGTTTACACAGATCAAAACAGTTATTATTGTACTGTATTCAAGCTATCTTACAATCACATTAAAATCAATAGCAGTACACATCAAAACACACATTTAGTACTTCTTTAATACTCATAAAAAATAAAAATTCTAATTGAGAATAGGAAAATAAATATCTTCTTGAAGATCTTTTAAAAATTCTAAATAATTCAAGTTGAGCACATCAGAAATTGTATGAGCTTTAATTACATAAACTTGCTATTAAGCCCTATGGCATACAGATCTCTTTTGTACAAAGCTAGAATACTATGTAGTTGAAATCTAACTATCAAACATAAACACCTTAATTATGTTTGAAATAACCTATAGGACAACATTGTTCACATACAGACATGCTGGGCTGATTCATAAAAGATCGAAGGCTGCAGTGGGTAAGTCTTAAGAGGTACATGTTTTATGGAATGTATAACTTTCCTCATTCTCGATATTTCTGTTTTTTTGTTTTGTTTTGGTTTTTTTTTACAACAAATTGCCTGGCTCTCAAGAACAGTCTTGTAAAAAGAGTGAAAAACGCTTCTGGCCCAAGCCTCCTACAGACTTTAAAGAAAAAGAGTTTGAAGCACTTTTGAAACTATAAATTCTTCTAGAATTTCAAGAGTAGCACTGATCTGAATTTATCTCCTACATTCATTTACATTAAATGGTCAATGGCAGCATAGAAACAAACAGAAGATAATTATTTAACAGAGACTTTTTCCTTTCATTTAGAGCATTTAGTTAACCAGAGGATTCTCCAGTGAATTTATTTTCCAAACGAGGGTTGGTTCTGTGGAAGACTAAAACCTTGGATGCTATACAGGCTAAACTATAATGAACTCTAGGAACTGAAATATAGTTGCTTTTGTCATTATCAATTACCTTCTACCAGAATTTCAATTACAAAAGAAAAGGCAGCTAGCCAGAGCAAAGGTTGCCCATACTTAATCTTAAAAACTTTCATCACCACCATCATTACATCACCACAATGGTCCACAGGCCAGAGGCCTTCAGAGAGCCTTCTGCTGCTGATCTAAAGCAACACGCTTCCCAGCACAGCTAAGAACATCGACAAGATTGCATTTCAGGACTGGTGGAGTGGGAGGAGAATGAGAAGGAAGAGGAACACAGTTCTTGCTTCTTCCATCCCACAGCCAGCTGTGATCCTTACAACAAGACTTTTTGCCCTATATACCGTAAAATACAGTTTCTCTGAGCCTCCATGGCTGCATCACTATACCATAAGACAGTTCAGAGCCACTGCCAATTCTCCTCTGCTTGGAAAGAGCTCTGTTTATTCAAAAACAGAGTGCAAGGCAGAAGAGACACGTCTGATTTGGACACATTGCCTTAAACAGGAATCAGTATGTAGACAGCCAAGTCAAAAAGTCGCTGTCTTCTTAAATGAGACAGAATATATACCACATTTTGCTGCATCAGGTCCCGTAAAAAAGTCATCTAACATTAACTTAATGGAAGTAGAAACTAGGTTTTACATAAAATATACCAAAACTGTAGTGTATTAAACTGCCATTTAAGAGCAACGAGTGGAGAAGGTGCTACCAACAGTGGTGACGGCTGCAGTGTGACAGTAAGTTTCACTAGCTAGAATAATCCACAAATGAGCGAGAAGAACTCGACACAAAGAACTGGCTCTAACACCTCAGAAATAAGCTTGTACATCAAATAAGCAAATATTCTTGAAATCTTTGTTTTTAATTGAGATCATACATCAAGAATGACCTGCTTGCAAATGATACAGATTTCAAACATGGATTTAAGAATCTTGTTAATCACAGGATTCCTAATTTTCCTTGGATATATTTGCTGATTGTTTGTCTGACTTCTTGCAAACATCAGTATTGTCTTTAGTTACTTCTTGCTCAGCTCTCCAGATACTTAGATAGGAACTACACCTTCTGAACTCCTGTCCTTCATGTGAGATTGTTAATTTTGATCTTTTCTGTCTCCTCTTTTACTTGCCTTCTCACAAACAGGACAGGAGGAGAAACAGTCTCTTGCAATTGTGCAACACAGAAGGCTAGGGGAGGGGAGATGGACAGGGACACAAGTAAAACTTAAAAATCCCAAGACATCATTCCAGGTTTCACAGTGCCTTGGAGGCAGAACCCTAACATATTGTTCTGTCACTGAAATAGAGCAACATACATCTGGTCCCTAAAAGCACTGGTCAAGACAGAAAAAAAAAAAAGTAAGACAGAAGTTCAGACATCTTGAAAGAAACAGATATGATGTAATGCAGGATCAAACAACACCATCATCATCTTTTTTATTGCAATTCTTTACATAAATACATGGTAGAGAAATCAATTTCATAAACGGGAGACCACTGCCTCAGTTCAAGAAAGTGAAACTTTCCTGGACTGGGAAGCTGAAGGACACACCAGTAGAAAGACTTATGGCAGTTGCGATAAAACTGAACAGCACAGGTGCATGTGTTATTACATCTCTCCATTAAAGGCAAGTTAGCAAGTTTGGAAGGCTTTGCTATAAGCTCCTCTATGAGTGCTCTTTATGTTTCAGTTTTCCTGTTTGCTGTGTTATTTGCTGACTATTTCCTGCTCTTCACAGACCAAACTACCCAGCATAATATAAGCACTAAATGTCAGGGCTATATAACAGATTTAACTGCATGTCATTGACATCACACCTCACTTTGTATACTGGTCATTTAGGGCAATACTGTGCCTAATGTCAACAGGAGGGGGACAAAAAAAATGGAAAAAAAAAACATCAAAGGAATTCCTCAGTGGGAAAAAGATGGAGTTGGGAAGAAACAAAGGGAATATTTTTCATAGAAAAGGAGTGGCTTCTATTCTAACTCTAGTGAAGTTCACAGAAAAGACAAAATTAGACTCAGAATTACCAGATAACTGAACCTCAAAAGAAATCTCATCAACTACCATCTACAAATACTTTCCTTCAGTGTTATAACAAAATGCCACTCATACCTCCAAAAATACAAACAAATCCATGTTTCTGCAGGAAAGATCCCACTGTTTTTTTCCTCCTCCTGTTTCAGCTAGTATTGCAGGGTTGTTTTTTTTTTATATAAATTTATAAAAGCATCATTTTTGGACACTTACAGTTAAGAAACTGGTATCAGGTCAATATATGACTGGAATGGCATTTGACAGAAGGCATGTTTGCATGTTTCTATTAATGCAGATTTGGCTTTATGTGTTATAAAGGAATTTGCATCCGTTTGGGGGAGGGGGAGGACACCAAACAAAAACACAAAACACAACAAACAAAGCATCAACCTTCTGTACAGATCTGATTTCAGAATGCCCTAGACAACACTATCAAATTTATCAAAGTATGAAAAACAATTCCATGTCACCTGAAAGCAGCAGTAAGGATTCAAAACTGTAGTACTATCTTCATTACATTTATACCCATTTGACAAGATTTGTAACCAAAGTACATGGGCACACAAATACTTCATCATCAATTATTCCTAAAACACTCTAAACTGCTGATTTACTAAAAAATACTTTTTTATTGAAAAGATGAACTATATTATAATATTAATTATAATTACAATAATACTAATTACAGTGATACAGTCTCAGAACAAGTGAACAAATTTAATGTTCATTATTATTTACTGTACTAATACAAAACTTCAAAGTCTTATTCAGAAATTGCACACATTCTTATAAATAGTCATTTCTATATTAAAAAAAACAACAATTAATGGCTGCAGAAATATGAATCTGCATTTTCAAGGATGTTTGGAAACATTAGTTATAATTAGCAAAACAAGTATTGTCCCCATGACAGCCTTTCTTTACAAACCTTTGAATGTTTGACAAGAAAAGGTCATGTTTTGTAAAATCCTGGAAAGGTCATTCAATAACAAATCACATGAATGAAATCACAAGAGTTCAAGGAGGTTAACAGAAACACCACAGGCATTAAAGCATGTTTTCAAGGTAAACAAGGTAAAAGAAAAACAGTCTGCCTCTGCTCTAGAAAAAGGAACTAGCAAGCAGACTCTAATTTGCTACACACTGTAATTTTAAGACATTTTCTCTGCACTTGGTGGATTAACGCTGCGTATTATTTCTCATCTTCAACGCAATTAGGGAAGGATTACAGATAATAGAGCTAAAACATTTAAACATCTCTTCAAATAGTCTACACTGACCCTAGTCGATTTTCCCCCCTTAATCTTGCAACCAGACACTTACAAAAACCCCAAAACTTAACCTCCATCTCAACTAAATCTCAATCTTAGATCCAAAACTTCACTGCTTGAAACTCTGCCAGCCTTTCAGCTAAACACTTTGACCTGCCTGTGACCTCCTATTTCCAGGTCTATTTTCTTCTTTACCAAAAGAACACAACATTTTTCACAGGCAGGAATAACAAAGAGTTGTTTATATAGGGTAATTTAACTACAGGATCAGTGCAGGGAGCAGTGTGATGTATTTGATCCATAGACCAAGAAAAAAAAGCATTGCTCACCAGTGCTAGAGAAAAGCCTATTGAATAGTTTTCCTGGGGCAAGCCAGCAAATTGGGGTTCTTTTCATGTATAAGCATAGAAAAAACGAATTCAGGAATGATCCTGGGTCTCTGTCTCCACAGGGTGTTAAAGCCTTGCCCTGCTGCAATTCTGAAGTTTTAAAGTTCCATTATGCCGGGGGAGAAAGGCAGTACTTATTTACATAAATTCAACATTATTCAATAGAAATTGCTACACAGGGGGAAATCTCTTCCAATACAAAGAATTTAGAATTACCAACTAGCTTAGTTTATCATCATTACAATTGTGTTTTCATTTATGACAAGCTATTTGCAAACTCTAATTTATTATGAATCTCTTTATGAGATTAATTTAACAGGATCAGACCTGTGGACCACCTAAAGTTTACATGTTGACTGGCAGCAGCAAGTCTCGCAGGAGGGGAAAAGGCACACTGTGGCAGCACAGCGAACTGTCTCCCAGGAAGACACTATTCTAATCACTAATACAGATTCAGAATTTAAACTTAGCTTTATCAGTTCAAGAAAGCCTGAAAGCATTAAAATTTCATACTAATATCATCAGATACTCCTCTGCTATGTGTGGCTCCTCCTTGCAGATCTACATAATACCAACAGGTTTTCTACTGTAAATGCAGATGCTAGCAACATAGACAAAGAAATGTGTTTAAATAATCTTTTTTCTCCTACTAAATAAGTTTGACAGTAGAACAGGCAAACCCAAGCAGCTTGGCCCTCCCATCCAAGTTGAATATTCTGTTTCATGCTAGAAGACCATGGTTACATTGGGTTTAACCTTCCTTGGAAGAAACAACAGATAGCACTAGCTACTCCCAGTGTAAAGTAAAAAAGCTTGATGGTTTAGCAACCTGCAGATAAAGGAAAGCTGCCTGAGCTCTGTGCAACACCCAAGCAAGGCATGAAGCTTTACAACAGAAATACTTATTCATTGAAGTTTCTGCTCAGCCAATGGCATGCTAAACTGTATTAGTGAAAGTGATCCCTAAACCAAAACTACTAATAAACAAGTAAGTAAGTAGGATCAGTTTCTGGTTACATCATTCCCCTCAACTGACTTAGAATGTCATAGCACTAACACTTTTGGCAGAGAGCAAACAGAAAAAAAGCAAGATCAATGCAGACTGCATGCACTTCAGATTATGGTGCTTTGGTCCTGCCCTTCTAAACAGGTATGCCTCTCTACAAGAGTATGCTACTATCTAACAACCTGCTCCAAACCTTTTCCAGGAAAGTGGGAAGAATGGACGCTACATGAACAGGAGAAACCTCATCAGCTGTTTTATGGTCAAGGAGTTGGTATCATGTTTGGGTATCTGAGTGAGCCTAATAGCATGAACAGCCATCAGAAGACATAGCACTAACAGAAACTAAGCCTTGAAAATTATTCTCAGCTGAAGTCAAGGCAGTCAAGGCTGTATTTCTTTTTTTGCAAGAAGCATGCATGCCTTCAAAGGAATTAAGAAGAAAAACATTAAATATCAAAAATAATCATAAGTATTCCAAAGACCCTACTGATTAGCATAAATTTTGCACTGCAGAAGTATTTTGCATCCACAAGTACATGGGTAGAGTATGTAAATCAACACATTTTATCAGGAAGAACTATAACACTGTTTTCCTAGAGGCCCATCAAAATTACATCTAGCTTTTACCTGGTTCTCAGTCTACGTTCACACAATGTTGTTTTTCATCTTATTTCAGCACTATTCACATGCTATCAGAATGTCTTTCGTTCTTCACTAAAGGACAACTTAAGACAATTAATTTATACATTATCAAATTTTCCTATTTTCATATGTGACTGTTCCACACTATGAGCTGTATGCCATTCCCTAGAAGGCTCTTAGGAGCTGTGTAGGAAGTATTCTTTGACGTATATGTATCCCAAGCTAAGATGTTACAGTCGTCTGTTTTGGCTTTCAGGGTTCATGCATTCCCTTTTCCTACAGGTTGCAGCTTTGCCTTTTTATTTTGAAGAGCTCAAAAAGAACTAATCTAGAAATGTTGCTTGTCCATCAGTGCTATTGTTTCTTTAAAAAGCTATAACAGTTTGTACCATGACTGATCAAAATGACTATCAGAAACAAGACACCTCATTTTGTCTTTCTTGCCAACTATTTTAGCTTATTTGCCATGAGCACAGGGTATAATTAATATCACACAGGAGCCAGCATTGTCATTTTTCAAATCATTTCCCTGGAAATGTTCTACACCTCTTAATGGCCCTGCTAATGCTGTAGCTGTCATGTTTTGGACAGCTGCGCTTTTACAAGACAAACTCAGCTGCGCCATGAGCCTCTCTGCAGACTTTTTAGCTCAACGGCTCAGAGGCCATGAATGCCAGCTGGTAACGGCTTTATGGAAATCTTTGATTAATTTTTTTACCTCTAGACGCTGACTGTTGTTCAAATGTCACCTTCCCAGTTTCCATCCCTAGCCAGTATTTTTCCCCCTCCCAGTACTGCTTGATGGATGAAGACTCAACTGAATGGGCCAAAAATCTTATGACTAATTAAAGCTAATACAGCCTGTCCAGATGTGGAGAGAACACAAAGTTTGGATTGGGGCCAGGTCACACACACGAAATGCTCAGTCATTTAAGAGATGGAGCTCTTAATGGTATTTACCAGGCTAGAGTTAACATATACTGATATTGCCACCCTGAAGAGTAAGGTGACGCGAGTTATGCTGTGTAAGACTTCACTGTCACAGGTCACAGTGAAAGCAAGCGTGCAGTGCTAATCAAATGAAAGCACTTCATGTGTAGGAGATGCACAGATATTATGAAGTGATTAAGAAACTCAGATTTTTTGCTGGTTTACTCTAGAAATTATTGGGAGCTGACAATATGAACAAATTAGTACTACTCAGCAGTCATCTGGTGGGGTAGGGTGGCTTGAATTTAACAACTGATCTTGCCTATGAAGCATTATTGTCTTCTTACTGAGTCCAACAACCAGAGAATACGATCAGTAAACCAACCTAACATACTGTAATTCCTAACACATGAAAGTACAACAAAAGTCCATTTCTACTGCTTAAACACCTCTGCTACTCTTCCGTTTTCACTTCACGTTCATTAATGATCTTCAGTCCTGACAAAGAAGACTGCAAAACTTCTTTTCACATCATGCCTGCAAAACACTACATAAAGTTGTGTTCGTCAGCTCAGCAGCAGCAGTTCTTCCAGTTGAAACCAGCCAGGGCAGGAAAGTGACACGAACAGGATGCTGCTAAACATGCACAATTCAAAAATACACACTATATTCTCTTCTGCATGATTTGCTGCCATTTAAAAGACAATAAACAGCAACTTTAGATTGCTAACAACATGTCATTTAAGGTTTGCTGTTGCTCAACATCAAGAAAAATCAATGCCAGCTCTACAGGGGCAGAAAACTCAGAGAAGTGAGCTCCATTTCAGGTCTGTTTGAACTCATTTCCTTTCTCCATGGTTGCCCCCTTGTACACCCCCTCAGGCATCCCCTCACAGCAGGCATGACAGCTTGACACATTGACAGCTTGCACTGAATGACAACTGATTTGTACAAATTTCAAGCCTTATAAATCTACCTGTCACAACAACAACATAAAAGAGCTTGGACCCAGCAGGTAACTCAGAAAAAGCTTCCCCTGACAGCATTTTCTGAAAAGCAATGGCTTGCCTCCTGCCAAAAATTCCAACTATCATCCTTGTATAACTTTGAATAAAAATTCAGGGCCCATTTTCTTGCCAACAGGCTACCAATCGTCTTATTTAAAGATTAAAAAGAGTGAATAAGAAAAAAAAAAGCCATCCACAGAATTTCATTTTATACTGATATGAAAGTAGTACCACCTGCTATGGCAGGATTACCACACCATTTTTCTCTACAGTGCTCAGACAGAGTAAATGAGCAAGGCTTTTTACGGTATTTAAACAATATCCCAGATTGCAATGCTGTTATGCATCCATTACATTGGAGCTGTTAGTCAATGCCACTCTTGCTGATGGAAGTTCAAGAGGGTTTTTCTTTTTTGTTTTACTTTGGAAGGCTGTTTTGTTTTATTTTTTCTTGCTGAGTTATTACAAAAAACAAAATTGCAATTTCAGAAACCAGTAAGGCTTTTCAAGCTACATTTTGCAATTCAGCTCTGGTGGAAATCCACATAGACATTAGGCAAAATGCTAAGTGTTCAGTGTTTCCATAAGCAGCATTATGCAAGAGAAAAGCACAGCATCTAATGCTGACCCTCACAAAAGGAATATAAAGGGAATACAGTGATTCTGAAAAAGTTCTTCTGAAAGGAGTTTGTACCAAGAGTTTTTAAACCCTACAAGAAGACTTCACAAAAATGCTGAAACTGATATGATGCTTAAACTTATACAGTTTTGAAGTATTCTGAGAACTCTCCACAAGACCACAGGAGTACCACAGCAGAAGTTTTAGGAGGCCCAAATCAACTGTCTTTAAACCTGAAAAAAAAAAAATATTAATTAAATTATACCTGTGATTAGGGCTGGAAAAAGTTATTTGTGGCATTTTACTTAAAAACAAAAGCGTTCAGCAGCTTATAAAGATTCAAAAAACAAGAGCTTTCTACTAAGTGGCTAGATAATAAAATAAATTAATAACACATGTATAAATTCAGCCAATGAGACCTCAAAGAAATGTTGGGGTCTTTTTTAACTTGGGTATTACTGGAAATAATGTCTAAGTCACTCTGCATACATACAGCAAGCTGATGATCAGTGCAAATTATAATAGCACAAGTTGAGTGCTATTTCACATTTGTAGCTCTCATGTGCTCTCTCTATACTCGCTACATAACCTAAGATACTGGAAATACAAGCTTTCCCATACTTTGCTGACAAGTTTTCTTTCTGTAATGAGTTAGTGCAGAAAGTAGGAACACTTTCACAAAATGTTACAACAACCAAAAACAAAACACAGCAGCACATCCCCACATGCTCTCTCACCACTCATGGACATTTAAGAGTTACCTTATATTTGCTAAGATGGGAGGGGGGACAGAAGGTGAATACCATTTTACAAACAAAAAGAAATACACATGTGAGAAAATCCTAGCATTTGGAACGTGTCTGAATTAAAATTTAATATTCAACAAAAACTTTCTTCTAAAGGCAACTTTTCAAGAAAACTGGCAACCTAGCTTCACTGATGTTGCATCTCATGTTTTCTGTTCCTGTGGACTACAGTCATAGAGCAAAATGCTAAGAAAGCAAGCTTAAGCAGGCTGTAGAAGAATTCCCATTGAGGCATAGGCACAAACCTATGTAAACCAGAATTATTGCAAATCATGGGATCTTCAAAACAGGTACCTTCAAAGAGGTAACAAAGTTTTAACAACATTGCTTCTTCAAAAGATCAGCCAAGATAAACTACTTATGGCCTAGAGTATACGTCCCAAACCTACTTGCACTGGCCTGCTACCCAAAATACCCAGCCTTATGAAAGAGGAAAACACAAGTTACTTTCACAGCTCCCATAGTGACCATCACCCCTGTGCATAAGGGCTAGGGTAGTTACCTGAAAATAATCAACAGTTAACTAGATTTATGGGCAGTTAGTATTCTGGTTCAACCATCTTGACTGGATGTCTTGGAAACAAAGGATGCACGTTCTCCTTTTCCAGTCATGAGAACCTTTTTTTTCTAATTTGTTTCTTCAAATCTTCCTTTATATCTAACATTTTTCAACACAGAATATCATCACTTTTATAGTACAATAGAAGATAGTCCAAGTAGTAAGCAGGCTTAGAAACTTTCGCATAAAATGACAGCTACTGGAAGAGGCATTGTAAAGCAGCTGAAGCACTGCACCAGCACCTGAGCCATCGCTGACGAGGGGCAAAAGAGAGAACTTGTCTGTGGAGACCAAAAGCTGATTTCTTATGTTGGAAGAGCAAAGGCTTGAATTTTAGCATTGCTGGAGTTGTCTGCTTCCCCAGATTTGGTAACCATAAGTACTACATTGATTTTTTTCCCATGCCAATTCCACAGCATAGACAGGTCTTGTTTAACATGCACAGCCACAAAAGGGCCCCCAAGTGAATATGTATTACTCCTCAGAAAATGTGTTGGGATGGAGAGGAGGAGAGAGATAGACAAATATACACACACCACCCTCAATTTTGACCCTTTCCATGTGTACAAATACAACAAAACAGAAGTCTTAACTTGCTTGCATATAGGGACAAACTTGTTACTGATGGAAAAGGGCTGATAAATAGTATAAACACAACCCGTGAAGGGCAAGTTCTAGCATTTCTAGGGTTTTGTCCCTTGGACCTGTGGAAGTGAGTACATTTTTGCCACTTAGAACCCTTCATGTTATTTGTAACTGTCAGTGGAAGGGAAATCTGTAATTGTTAAGAGAGGAAAAGCCTGTGCAAATTCTTCCCAGTGCAAAGTGGACAGTCAATCACTTTTATAAGGACAGGAACAACTGAAACTATCCATTCGTATACTTTCCTTTAGTCAACAATATTACCTTTAGTAATCTGGGGAATGTGCATCCATAAATTACAGAAAGTGTTATTGCATTGCTGAATAAACAGCAACATTTCCATCAGCAGCAGTGGCAGCCCCACAAAGGTATAACAAACAGACTCAATCATTTTCTTGTCAAGCTTTGCAATGACTGCAGAGTTTACTGCTGGAGATAATGTTGCTTTCCTCAGCATTGTGTGCCAAACTGCAAACTGCTTATTAAAACAAAACCTCTTTTTCTGAACAGCATGAGTTGGATAATCACTTATTGCACTCAAGAAAAAACAGGTTTGATGCCCAGAGGTGGTTAGCAATCAAGCATATGCATTAACATTTGGTTTGTAAAAACTGGTTAAAAAAATACATCATCTAAAAAGGAATTATGAGAACCAGTGCCCCAGCTTGACTGTTTTCCCTGTTAATATATTATTACTGATAAAATATTTCAAACTACTCTAATATGGCTCTAAGAGAGAAATTAGCAACGAAAGACAGGAGTGAAATATAAATCAACTATTCCAAATCAGATACCCTCTCTTTAAAAAATGCTTTTTAAGAGGAACAACTGGATTGCATCTTTGCATTCCAGGTACATGTGGCAACTTGCTTTACAGGAGAGAAAAAGAAAAGAAGTAAACTTAAAACCCAGCCAACTGTGTCAGAGATTCTGCTGAAGCAGAAAACTATTATTACCACCCAAAGAAACAGCCTGGCATAACTAAGCCGACCAATACTCTTGAAAAACCCAGTTCAATTTTCTTTGCTTAAAACAGATTGACAACCATTTTACTTGTTGAATAACAGGAAAGTCTGAGACACAAATGAGCAAGCTCTGCCATGTCAAGAAAACACTGCTGTAAAGAAAGCCATTATTCTTGACTTCAGAATGGCTCCCTTTTTTCCTCTTTTCATTTTCTTAATGATTAGAAATATATTAATATAAAGGTAAGAAGACAGCCTTCTCTCTACTATACTGGCACTGCTGATTTCCCTCTAACACTGAGCTACCAACTGCTCAAGAAAAAAGTAACATCCAAATAATGGAGATTTCAAGACTATTATAAGTTTGAGCACAGCGCTGTGAGAATCTCAAAGTCACACACACACAAAAAAAAAAGGATCTTAAGAGGATGACAGTGGCATTTCCCACTGATTTTTAGCAAGCCCATGAACACAATTAATACCCATGTTTGCATCCAAAGAAGAAGAAAGCGATGGTAGCCAAGTTCTGGGACCCATCACGTGGAGCACTTCTGATATCCTCAGGGTGGGAAGTTCCAAACTTACAAAACCTTCTTTGATTCCACAGAAGTTTAAGTAGTTTTTTCAAGAGTACTTATGTGACCTGCAAACCTAAACCCTAATGCACAATCAAATTTTTCTGTGGAGAACAGTCATCCTGACTGTAATTAGACATAAGAACTAAGCATTTATATCAGTTATATCTTAAAATTATTTTGTTCTAAAGGAGGTATGATCTAAATCATGCCAATCTGCACATCTGTGCTTCCGTTCACATTCACACAACCTGAGTAATTGCAACAATGTAAGCCCCTAGGAAAAAGCCTCCAAGCCAATTTAGAGTATGATGATAAATATTAAGATGTTTTAACTTGGTCAAATGAAAAATCATGGCAACATTCTTATCAGATTTCCTTGTCAAATGGGATTAATGTCAATGAAACAGTTGATTAAATGCATTCATAAAATACCTTTGTAGCTATTAATATTTGAAAACCATTGAAAATAACAATTCATTTCCTTCTCCCACCTACTCCTAAATGACCATAAAGAAAATTAAACTTCTGTGCAGTGGTATCTGCCAGAGCAAGTGAAATAAGAAAAATGCCAAGACATCTCCAAAACAAACAGTCCAACTCTTTTATCATGTTCATGTTTATTCCTTTTCTTTCTTACTGATTTTTTGTCCTCCTTAGGCCTTGGTCTTCTCTCTCCTACTCTTCCATCAGAATCACAGCCACAGAGCTGTTTCCTTTAACAGGAGTACTGCATTTCCAGGATCTGCCCAGAAGGTAATCCCAGACCTACTATCACTGAGACCCAAAATAAACTATTCAGTACGATTTTGTCCATTTCCTTTCACATCTCCATACTTTTATAGCTCTGTTCTTGTTCCCACTCTCAATTCTCTCAAGTATTCACATATTGAAATCATCCTGTAGCTTTCTCCATTCTTCTCATTCCCGCTCCTCCCCGTAACCTTGACACCTCCATCCATTCGTACTTATTTCCCGGTCTCTTACCCCAAAAGTAATTGTTTTTTATACACCAGAAACAAGACAAGCATCACAACAAGGAAAAGACACTGAGAAACAATAACTCAAAATCATCAATCCTAGCATAAAGCTCCATGAATAAAGTTTTTCTTATTGGTACAACTACTGATGAACATACTTTTTCAAAGCCAGCAAGTGCTCCACGTCTAAAATAAATTGCTGCACTGCAATATGCCTGAATTGCTAACATTCCTAAATAAATGCAATACTACATCCACTCTTAATATCTTTAACTAAAACCATCATATTCAGTGATTACATATGCAAAAGGAGATTATTCAGTTAATCTGTTATCTACCCTTCAGAGCACAAGGTGTATGATCTGCTACCTAAAGGTTCCAGTGTCCCTTAATTTCCATCATTATCTACTGACATGCCCAAATGATTCTTTGGCTACTTGTTAATAAAAGAATCAGAAGGTGCTAATCTCATTATCGCCTTGTCAGCAGTTCCTGTCAAAGCGTTGTTGTCCATTAATCGCCTGCTGCTGCAGTCAATCAGGATCCTGCCACACGCTCCCCCAACATGTTTATTCTTTTACCTGTTAAGATAGTAGCTAACCAAAGTGTCTCAGCACACTATGTTGACTAGCACATTATAGAAACAATTATTTACCTTCCTCTATAGCATCACAGATACGATTGCATAGTTCAAAACAGTTGAGCTAGGCTGAGGCTCTACATTTTCAGCTCCATCTTCCTAATTTATTATTTGGTTTACTTCACAGTCATGCTAACGCAGCCAGGGAAATAATTGCCACCATATGAAAAATCCCAAGAGAATTCCAATGCCCAGGCAGAAAACTGTCAGTCACTGTTTAAGCTGAAGAGTGCATATTTATTCCTACTACTTCAAACCATAGGCATAATTTACTCAATGATACACATTGAGAACCTAACTCAGATTTTATGTATCCCAAAAAACTTTTCTCACTACATGCTGACAGAAATTTAAGAGACAGATATCCATGATTATCCAAAACTTCTTTCAGATTGGTCTATTAAAAAAATACCATCTAATTATTTGTCAAACCTTAGCAGCAGGCCAATATATCAAAATCATATCAATGAGGCTAGTATTTCAAATTAATGCAAAATAAGATAAACAAACACTAAATAGTATGATGCAGACAAAATAAGTAGCAGGAAGAATCAAAATAGCATGCCAAAGGATAGAACAACAACCTGTCAAATAATCCCCTGTCTCACTGGGATTACTTATGTACTATAGTTTTCAAAAACAGATGCCTAAAATTCAGGGATATAATGTCCTTTTAATAGATGAAGCATGGGTCAGCACATCATGGTGCAATCAGGACAGAAAACTGAGTATCCCCTTCTGCAGCCACTCAGTAGCAGCTTCTCACTAGAACTATATAGAACAATTATCTAAAATCTAAGAGATTTTGTCCAAAGAGAATTGTCCAAAGACTTTGTGGCTCCATCCACTGTCCATAAGTTTTGGAAAGAAAAAAATTAACTCTCCGAGATTGAAATTTGCTCTCTACACTGGGAAAATAATCTGGGGGGAAAAGAAGGGCAAAAAAAAGCAGACCAAATCACAGATCCAAAGAAAACAAGTCAGTCAGTGTTTTGTTCTAGTCACAAGTCTTTCGTCTTTCAAAAAACCATACACTACTCTTCACACAAATACATAGCTACAAAAAGCCATAAAATAGACTTTAATGTGGTTTCAGCATCAGAAGGTGAGGTAGCATATTTCACAACTGGTTGAGATTCAAAGGCAGCTCCAGAAACTATGCCCAACATATTAACAAGAATTCATCTGTGTTTATGGGCCACATAACTCCACCTCCACGATCTGAGTCATTCCATGCACTACATAATAGATTCTACAAAAAGGGGTTTTGTGTCACGTCTTTTTTACAATTTTTGAGATATCTCCAACACCCTTTAAAGATGCCACCCTAGGATCCAAGAAATCACACTAACTCTAATAGAAGTATAAGACACAAGGAACCTATGTGGAGGATACAGATTCAGACGCCAACCATGCCAATCATGGTATTGGCTCTGAAGTCATCTAAAAAAATCAGTTTCCCTGTAAAGCATTCTCTGCAATATGATTCATGGGAAAGGCTCTCAAGTAAATGGGTATCCTAAATAGTTTAGAAGCATATTCACAACTTGTTCCCAACAGCATATAAAGAGTATGGCCAGGTACAGGCAAAACCAAATCCTCTCTGGATCACAATATGCCAATTGCCCTTTAATCAACAAAACCCTTCAGTATCAAAATCTCAGACAGAGATGGCTTCCATTACTTTCCCCTCTCCTTGTTAGTTTAGACAATTTTGATTAGTCAATCAGCATAATCTCTGTTTAATGCCAAAAGGCTAACCATTTAGTTAGGTTTTGGGGTTGTTTGGGTGTGGTTCTCCCCTTTTCCCCCCACCTATTATTTAGGGTAACTAAACTATGTGGAAGCTCATCAGTCTACACTTTTCCTATTGAATATCGATGGAATATTTTGGCACAGTCCTAAAGCATCCACCGAATCGAAATTAAAAACATGGAACAAATTGAAATATTGGGTAAGTGAAAATGGGGGAAGAAATGTTATTTAGAAAGAGGAATCACATTTGCATCTCAATCCAGCCATCCCATGTTTGCCATAATACCACTGCATAGTTGAGCAGCACAAGACTGAAAGTGATACTGTTTTGGCTGAGCTGACAGTAATAAGGTTGATATGAATCAGAGAACCATTTAGCATGAACTATATCATAATATTCAATTTAATCATGTTAAGTATAGGGGAAGGCAGAAGTAGGGTAAAAGGAATATACAAGCAATTTACTTGCAGGCACTTTTAACAACTTTATTTAAGCTTGTTTTATCTGCATAAAGAATATCCCAATATGCTTGTTAAGTGAAATAAAAATGGAAAGTGTTTCAAGTAGCATAAAGACATTAAAGAATGCCTTAAAGTGTATGAAAATTTTACATCAGCTCATATTACACTTGATTGCTGAACTGACATGGGGGAAAAATGTATCTCAGATTTCCCTCCACTTGTACATTAATAAGCACTTTCTAAGCACCATTCTGCAAAGAAACTGAAACACTTCAATTCTGAAAGAACAGCTCTGACTTTAACTCTACTAATAATGAATAATATCAAGATATAATTTTATTTTAGAGAAAGAAAAGACCTCTCCTGGTCTTTTGTCATGCCAATTTACTTTGCAAAAGTAGAAGAATGTACATACTTGATTTTATGCCAGGCAGTCAAGGATACTGATTGTTACTTTAAGTCTTCTGTAGTTACATGGAGCTTCTTCGAAGTGCAAAAACTAGGCTTTATTGGTGACAATTTGTTAGAGTCAGGATCAGTTTTGAAAGTAACCTAGAGCACTCCCAATTTGAATGATAGTTTCTTATTTCAGTCAATTGTAGTGAAAAAGAAGTTTTTTGGCTTAGTCATCCACGTGTGACCAGTTTTTTCAGACACCACATTTTTCATGTGGAAGATTTCTGTCTTCATTGAGTTTTGACCTTATGAAACTAGAAACTCAGATGTATTGTTCAATACTAACTGTCTAAGGGGATTGAAAACACCCAGACCCCTATCACAACCAACTCCTGGTTGCAAAGCAGATGTACAGCATTTATAGCATCAGAAATGTACTCCTTAGCAAATGTGTTCAAAGAGGATGGAAGCCCTTATGACTAAATAGTTTATATACATGCTTAAATTTTCAGAGTATACAAAAAAATATCATGTCAAAAAATACCTAGTCCAAAAAGTTCTTCAGCTTGCAACACATCTCCCAGCTCTTCTTTTGGCCTGTTTGATTAGGATTTAGCCTATGCTGACAGATTATCTTTGCAAAGGCCTCTGGCTGTGCCAAAAAGAACAACTTAAGCAAAGGATTAACCAGTACACTCTCACTAATGCAGTCAAACTGTCACCAGGATCAAAGACTTCCACAAGAGACAGAAAGCAATTTAGGCAAGTGTCCCTCCACGAATTAATGCAAAATATACTCTAACAATCACATTGTGCCTGAATGAAAGAATAGGCTGCTCTGCTTTCACTTCTCAGGATGGGAAAAGAAGGCAAAAAAAAAATAATCAAAAATCTTTGTATTTAAATGAGACTGTTTCTTCTCTAAGCAAATACTTCCGTCTTCTTAGCACTTCTGCTGAGACAAAAGACATTGTAAGAAAATCCAAATACAGTATTCTTATAAGGGGAAAGTATTAAAACGAGAAAATACAATTCAAACAATTAAACTAAAGAGGTTTTCAGAGCTCATTCTTAATTTTACTGAGTCACTTGATATTGAAAAATACAGTGTAGAATGAAGTAGTTCTACTCCCAGTTACTTCAGTGGCAATCATGACTTAGGAGACAAGTAGTCTCAGAAATCCCACTTAAGTTTTGACCAAAGTATGTAATTTTTATTAGGTGCTGTGTGATGGACATTATGTAAGAATGAAACTGAAAAATTACTTATGCCAAAAAATTGCAGAAGCAGCCCTAATACAAGAAAATGAAAACTAATAATTACCTTTAAAACAGCATGTTGGAGTCCATACTGTTCAAAAGCATCTTGGGAAACAAATAATTATGCAGACATAAGGCAACTGTTACTAGTGTTCCTCACAAAAATGTTTATCAACATACTGATAATTTAGATCAATATACTGATTTGAATATATCTCCTAACAAAGTGAACCATATTAAAACCAAACTGTGATGTTCTGTGTGTACCACTGAGAGGACTGTAAATACTGAAATTTAGTGCCAAATTCTAAAAGTTACAGAATCCAAACTGAAGAAAGATTAAGTGTATTTGGAAGCCACCTTGCAGCTACACTGCTACGTTCTTCAAATGAAATATCCTCCCTCCCAAAGATGTAATAAAAACAGGTCAGTAGTTTCTAGCATGGGAAGTGTAGTAGATAAAGTTATGACTGGCACTTTATAGAACTGGTTACAACAACCAGGTTTGCCTAATTGCCTTGTCTCATATGCCCACAGTAAATTCTATTTATTATTATTTCTCTTGGTTCTTGGTAGTACCTGCAATACAACCTGGACCTATGTGCCTAATATAGATATATGCTGTGTATATAATGGTAACTTATGAAATAAATGATAAAACAGCACAACCTCTACTAAATGGGTAATTAGTCCAACCTGATAAAAGTGCACTGATACATAAACAACTTGCTTAAAAATGAACAAAACTGTGCAATTTTGACCCACAAATAAAACAGGAAGGAAGTTAAACCACTTTGAAGAAATATTACCGATTTTATAGTGGGGAAAAAAAAGCCCAAAATATACATAATTCCTACAAGGACTGCCAACATTCTATATAACAAAGGACATACTGCATCCATAAAGCTCATGGTTTTAATACAGTGAAAAAGCAGTAGAAGTCAATGCATTACTAAACATAGTCTCTCTGCTTGGATGACACTATTGTAAAAACGTGGCAAGAATTTGCACCAACACCCTTCCTAGCTTCTACATTTCAACCTTTCCTTGTCAGGGTTATTCTGGATCAAGGTTGAACTAAAGTCATACTGAACATGCTTGCATACATCCTAAGATAAGGTATTTAGCTTAGATATGAGAATTCAAACCTTCAAGATTCCCAGCAATCACTTAAATGCTTGCCTAACACAAACACACCACTATATTTTTCTAGTACACTGTTTTAGAAAAAGCAAACTGAACAACCAAGACTAAAGGAGGCACAAGGTATAATGCTGTGGTGCAAAGCCCACTCCATCTGTTGGCACTAGGAAATGAGGGCATTACAACAGTATTTGATGGACTCATCTTGCACCAAGTCTTCAACGGCTATTTAATATGCGAACATTACAAAAATATTTTAGCATCCTATACTACTTATCTAAATTTCCAACTTACACAAAACAGAAGCAAACAGTAATACCTCTTATTGTAATGCTTTCTTCAGAAGGAGATTCAATTTATTCCTCTTGTGACAAGAGGTTACTATAATCAGACTATTTAATTGTGGATTAAAGCAATGAGAGAATATGCATAACATCACAGTAAGTAGACCAGTGCTACATTTGTTTGAGGCCAAAAATATCAAAGAAAGTGTGGAAAGAGGGTACAGTCAGCACTATCCTTTAGTAACATTAGGAAGATGAACTACTTATTACATATCCATTCCCTTGTCTTTCTCATTCTGTTCTTTGAAAGGAAATGCCTATATCAAAAACCCCTATTTGCCTCTCTCCCCCCCACCTTGTTTACAGGGAAATAATTCTGATGCTTGTCTTTCCAACCATCCCATGTAAAAAACAGCTAAATGAAAGGACAACCAAACTGCATTTGCAAAAAAGTTGTCTTAAAATATCATCAGTATTCGTCAGCACTAAATTATTAGTCGTGTTTGGGGGTTTTTAACATCCTAGAATAGGAGATAGCACCTTAGGTTTGTGAAAAGCACCTGCAAGAATGATAGAAACGGAAATAATGCCAGAAAATTTAACTCAAGATTAGTACTACAATGAACAACGCATGAACAACCCACTGGTTTAATGCTTGTTTGAATTCCCCAAAAAAAAATACTTTGAATTCCCAAAAAAATCAGGACATAAGTCCTGATTCATACAAGCTATGAATGAATCAACAGCTCTGCTTATAACACCACCACTAATGGTTTGAGCTTACAAGAAATCTGCTATTAGAACTGATGTCCTATGCACAGAACCTGTATATATGAATTTATCTTCACTTAGCATTCCCATTTTTTCTTGAGCATCTGAGTCCTGCTATCTGGTAACAGATGCACAAAGACAGTTATCATCATCTTCAGGTTTTTTCCCCAAACTAGTACTATTTTACCTTTAGCTGTTTCACTTGAACAGGACAGCAGCTATGTTTATCTTGTAAAGTTCTGAGCATAAAGTTTATAGTAAACAAAAGTACGGTGATATCCAAAACAAAGAAAACCAGAATAACTCTAACTCAATCACCATTTCATCAGTGAATTGTCATCCTGAATTTGTTTCAAACAATGAAAGGACCGCAAGTTTTGCATTTCTGGTTTTGTTAAGCCATTATTCTTTCCTCATTCATTTTTGTCCTTTAAACCTATCACCAGCTAGTCTGCAAAATTATGAAACTCAGTCCTGATCCATGAAGAATTTTGAAGTTTGTGATATGGCAACACACGCATGAAAAGCCTCAACAAACAACTTCATTAATTAACGGTAAGAGCTCTTGCCAGCTGCTCTCTAGAGAAACATTTGTCCTCAGAATGCTTTAAGGAAAACATACAGTATTTCATCACAGTGTTTAGACTTCTTATAAGATACAGTGTGATTAATGGAGAAAAAATAAATATTAAAAGTCTTACCAGGTGCCAAATTAAGAAGAGCACTTGATAAAATAGGCCCTTCTTGTGAGTAATTTGAAAGAATAACTGTTTTTCATTAGAACCTCAGCTCCCAGCAGGTCATACATAAACCAAGCCAGCTGCAGTTCAAACAAAGGTCTGTCCAAAGGATGGGCTCAAGGTGCGGATAAATTATTATTGCAAGACCACTGCCAAACTTTACTCTCCTCTCTGCTTTTCTCATTTTAATGAATTGGGCTTGACCCCAAAACTTAGTTATTTTTAATACCCAACTTCAATTTTGTTCTGCATTTTTCCACCTTATTACAAATAAAGATTTATTTACTACAATCAAAGCAAGTCAAAGCTCTAGGAATAGCTTCTAAAAGTGTTCACATGATCCCTAAAGTTTGATGAAGCTTATGAGTAAGCTGTATGACCCCCCAGGTATACGGTGAACAATTCATCTTACTTTCAAGCCACATACTTGACGAAGAAAGAAAGTTACTTCTTACATAGCTACAGCAGTATGTTCAGAGATTAAAGTTTTCCATTAATCATTTTCAAGTTTTTCTCCACAGAACCCCAAAAAACCCATACAAGGGAGACAAAGGAGTTTAAATAAATAACATTAAAGAAGAACAAGTGGATGACATCCCTAACTGAAAATAAATTTTAAATTATCTCTTTACATCCTGTAACAAGAGCACAGGATTGAAGCCCCAATATCATGACTCTGTGCAAGAACCTCTTCACTAGTTCCGATGGCATTTAAGGGCAGATCACCTGAATTTGTCTGCAGTCTATTACAGATTTTGGAGTTAACAGGAAACAACCACATGACTTTACTTCCAATTTTCTTACCTTTGCTAAAGAATGTAAGTAATTTCTTTACAGTTCTTTATTCCAAAGTACTGTGGAGTAACCAATTAGATGCCATATAGTCACCGTAAGTATTCTACCATGTGCATACAATTTCTTTTCACAGCTAAGAACCTTGCATTCTTGCAGCATTTTATTTGCAGTTGAAAGTTATAAAACCATCCACCCTTAACACTTATAGAAACGTACCTTAATCTTCTTAGAGGTTTGCATGCAATAATGGAAGTGCTAGTCACTATAGTAGTAGATGTTCAGTTTTTATAAACTAAGTATTGTGGTTACAATTTCCTGTAGCCTTAGCTTACTGTAGCTCTTTTGATGTTAGTGCCTGGTGAGAAACCTTGTTTAGACAGCTATAGGGTGGAGCTGCCAGGCTTTTAACTATGCCAGAGAACACAGACCGCCATAGAGTAGCACACAGGAGTCCTTATATCAGAATTAGTGAAATCCTGTTACTAAAAGGAGTGTAAATCGCGGACTGCTATATATCATCGACATTACAGCTTCCAATCATAGTTTACAGATAAAATGATAAAATGAGAAAAAAGGAAGGAAACAAGCTACACAAAAAACTCAAAATATAACAGAGACCAAACCTAGTGGGAGAGTTTAAACATCTCAAATAAGTAGTTTCATTTCAACCTATGCAGAGCAAATAATAACTCTAAGTCCCCCTTTGGGGACTTGAATTCATCCAAGATATAAATCTGAGTGCAAGTCAGCACTGAGTTTATAAAAATCAGAGAGAGATGAAAGCAATTAAACATAAAATGTGACATTTTGAGTCTCTTTTAAGAGCAAGAAGGAAGGAAAAAAAAAAGCCAAACATTACTTTTAAAACATTTGAAATCCTAAGAAATAGTGAAACACTACATTGTGGTATTCTAAACTAATATCTCTTGTTTATAATCATATAAATTTAGTTCCCTGGCACTACTGGGGTTATATAATAGACAAGAGTTATTTTAACAGTGCCCTGTTAAAAAAAATAAATAAATAAATAAATAAATAAAAAGAAGCAACTCATTTTCAACTCATTTTCTCCAGTGGGAGGGATGTGTAGCTTCATGTAAGAAAGGGAACATGCCTAAGTTATTACTGTAGGAAAGCAATCTGTCAAAGCCTGGTCGTTTTGGCATGGTGAATACCACTGGTGAGATCAGAGGGTCAGATCCTGCTTGCAATTACTGCTAAAGGACCTTGGATACAGGCAGCCTGCTATCAATTATTTCCCTGGCCTCAGACACTTGGACTTGTCAAGTTCCCAGTGTCTTCTGTTTTGTAACAGTAAGAAAAAGGGCTTCCTATGATTGGTTCTTGGAAGTTTCTCACATGTTGTGTCACTCCAAAGTGTCAATAACAATTCAATTAAAATTTCACAGCACATGTTAGGATATTCAGGGGTTTGTCTGCTAAAATAAGGTCCAAGACAGATAAAGCAGATTCTGCCTCAAAATCTTGACTTTAAAAGTTATGCTTTCATATGTAGATTATCAAACATGACACTGCCTGCCACCTCAGTGAAACAGTGTTTCTGATGTTCGTACTCTGCTAACAGTACAAAGAAAAAGTTGTTTAACTGGAAAACAGAATAGCAACATCACTTGCAAGATGTAAATTCTCACATCATTTGTTTAGCTTGGTATAATAGCAATTTTACGGGGGTTTTTTTATAAAGTCTCACCAGTCTATTTCCTAAGTTGATTTTATTTTTAGAAACGCTTAAGTATTAAATTACAGGTTTTGTTTTATTAGTTTACTTTCCTGTGTGGGATTTTCTTGGAAGATTAGCTCCAGATGTAAAGTGTAAATGGAAATTAAATTAATCTAAAAGCCATATTACACATGAGATTTTCTAGATATGGCTGCAAAAAGAAGACATACTGTTCATTCACACAGTTTATTCCTAGTTCATGGGCCCCTCTTTAATTTTTCTCCTATTATACAATGTAAAAAAATTTAACATCTTAAGGTTTTCAGGAAAATTGGAAAGAAGGTTCAGCCTTAAGCCTTCTAAGGCAGCTTTTTCTCTAAACCCTCAATAGGTTTAGTCATGCAAGGAGAAGATGCTTTAAACTTACCAAAGACTTTGTTTAAAGCCCAGGAAAATGTGGACTGTCAGCATCCTTTGTGCTGTTTTGCAGCTTAAATCCATTCCCCATACACTGGTGACCCTCTACCCCAATTCTCTAGTTTCTCTCTGACATCAAACTCAGGATTATTGTTAGATTTTCTTCTAGGCAAAAAGGAGATTAGAAGCCCAGCTGCAACAGCTGACTGACAGGAAGGGGTGTAGAAAAAATACATAGATAGATAGATATGAAAAGTTTAACCACCATAAAACCAGAATAATTTTCTTCTACTGGTCAACTAACAGCATTGACCATCAGTTCCACGGCTTGAGAAGCAAAGACTGCAAGAAATGGGGACACCTCCCCACACAGTGTCAAAACAGGAGTTGACAGTTCAAGGCAAAAATGATTTGCATGTAAATCCTGATCAAAAGCAAGCTTGCACACTGAAGTTGTCAAGTTTTGCTACCACTCTGACACTTAAATGGGCTATAGCAAAACTTGATTTAAACTGAGGAGAAAAAAAACATGGCAACTCAATTACCCCCTTGCAGATCAAATCTGGCAGTTCAGGTCAAACTTTTCACCCTGCCATTTCTCAATACCTGATGCCTTAAAGAAACAATATGTATTCCTCCTATAACCCTAGATGAAAATACATTTCCCATGGCTCCCTACTGTGCCTTTAAAAGTGAACAGGGGAAAAAAAAAAAAAAAAGAAATAGAAATATTGTGCAAAGTTTATTTGTTTGGTTGTTTGGGTTTTTTTTTTATTGTCTCCTGATTGAAATAGCTTAAATTATCCAGGAGGAAATTCTTTTACACAAACATGTTTGCCTTAGAGAGGTGTCAAGTGTATACTGTCTTCTAGAAGAATTCATTTGCTTCTGAAAACATCTTGTCCCATTAAACACATGAAGCCATGCTTCATTGAAATATTTGTCTGCAGTAGCACAGAACAGAGAACTACTTTGATCTGCTCAAAAGGATGTTAAAAAAATTTGAGGTGTAAAATGTTGTGAAAACTGGAGAAAGATTCAGTGACAAGGAATGCTTCATTATGTTATAGAAATTAAAGCTAAATAATTTCTAGGATCTAATTCTTAGACTGGTTCCATCCTTCATCCAGTCAATTCATGAATGCCTTCTTAACAGGTTTCTGCAGCAGTGCTCAACAGCTGTAACACCTGCTATTGATTTGTTTTGTGTCCCTAGACTGGTTCCTATTTGACTAACAAACCAGACCATCCACCTCAGCTATTTTCAAAAGAACTTTGCCCTGTTCATTGCCATTAAAATGAGATATCTGAGATACACTTCAGACACTGCTTTACAGGCAAAAATAATCAACAAGAGAGAGACCAGTGGTTTACATAGAGATTACTTAGATTCTTTAAGCATTAGAATTATAAAAGTCCTTAATGAGATCCCATCTATCAGAAAAAATCATTCATTTCACTAGTACAAATTAGGTGAGTTGCAAAAACATGTTCACCACGCTATCACACACCATGCAGAACTAAAGACTGTAAGCAAAAAGCCACTCAGCCTCTCCATCTCAGGTGTGTAGTTGATTTGACTTACAATGGGAGGTGAAGATTAAATATTGAAATGATTTCTTTATGCTGATTTGAAAACACTATCAGTATTCATGAACACGTCACAAGTGATCCTCCTTCCTCAAATACTCAGATCTCAATACGCCACAGGCACCTCTTATGCCCTGCCTGGACAAAGTGAGAAAATATGGCCTCCTACTTTAAGCAATAGGAACACTCTCGGCCAAGTTTTCATAATACTATACTTTCAATTCCTGCAATTACTACACCCATACAAAGTTTCATCTTAGCCATTTCATGAGCAAATCTAGTACATAGCTGTGCAAAATTCATCAAATTCCATTGCTTGCACCACAGTGAAACAGAAAATTGAATAATGCTTTAGAGAAGATGACTGATCACAGTAAGAACAAGTGTGCTACTACTGCAGGTCACTACATTCATTACTATTACATTTCTAAATAAACATTACACTCAAATAGCAGTTGGCACAGCTGAATAATGCTAACACTCATATACTTCCACATCAAGCTTAACACCAAAAAAAGAAGTGAGAAAAAATAGTAGTAAGAAAGAAGATTCCTTTTAGGATAGCTTTCTTGTCTCATGACGGGCCAGTACAAGAATTAGAATATAGTTTTCTGCTTTTCATTACTGAGGAAAAAAAAAAAAAAAAGAAGAAGAAAAATTCAGAGTTACTGTCATGAACAAACTGATTTTTTGTTGATGGTATTACAAATGTCTCTGACCTTAACACAATATTCATGAGGGATTTTTGATTCATTTGATTAGGAAGCTGGCAAGTATTTACAGCATTATTACTTTTATTGTAAACTCTTTGCAGCAAAGACTTTTAGTTGTTGTCCTGAGTTGTACAAGACACTGTAAACCAATGTCCTGCTGCCCTCTCAGAGGAAGTGCAGAAATTATTTCAGATTGTGCCAAATTGTGCCATTTTTCTTTCTGCAAGCCTAGTTCAGACTACACCTGAAATGAAAATCAGTTCTTCAGTGAATCAAGCTGAAGTACTCAAAATAAAGTTACCTCCAGATTTTGGTATCAGATTCTAACTTCAGTTACATAATGCCATCTTCACTTGCCCTTTTTATGCCTGTTAGTACAAAACCTTAAAAACCTCATGTATGCACACAAAAACAAACCTAAATTGTAGAAGTCTAACTAAGCTATTAACTCATTACGACTGGGAGTAAGGGGAAAAACTTTCTTCAGAGAAATTCTAGCAAACCGTGGGTATAACATTAAGTCATTCAGAATCCAGAGAGTGCAAGTAACAAATTTGCCATAAAATCTATCTATGCTGGAATTCTTCAACAACTACTCTGACTTCCACATCAGAGAAGGTGGGGGTTTAGGTTTTTAAATCATTTTCATTTAAATATTATCTTGCTAGGGAAGCCAGCAGGACAATTCTCCGTCCCTCATTTGAGGTTTTGTTTGGTTTTAAGAGGGTTGATTATTTTTATACTTTTTTCTGCTAATACACTCATTTAGCAATTCAATCAACAGTGTGGGGATACACACCTTTTTATTTCATTAAAATTCAGAGTAGTTCCCTCTTGGACTACTCGTAAAGTGAGCAACAGCAGTTTGATCGCCCCTCCACTGAAGCAGACACTGTACATACCCAGAAGGAAATCATCCAGAAATCATGTACATCTCTGCATTCTAGTCCTGCAGAGTAATGATATGCATTTAGAGACCTGAGCTATATGTAAGGTAACACACTAGAAGCAGGTCCTCAGAAGTTTTATACAGTCTGAATTCAGCATAAATCAACAGTATCTCACCTCCATAAAGATTAAAGCCTTCTTTGCACTGAACATATACAGCAGATACCACATGATCTGCAGATGCTTTTAAAGTCACCTAACAAAAATGCATCATTCTACCCTAGAGAACTTGGATGCTAAAACTGTTACAGATTTTATTTTCAATTCTTTGATATGACAGTGAAAACAAAAATTCCACAATCATTATACTATGTTTAATTTGAAGCATGTGGAATAGGAAAGAATGCAAGAGACATGCTATTGCCCATTTCCCACGGCGCACAAGATACTAGCAGAGTAGCACTAACAAGAAAAGCTTTTTCTAGCTTTAACCACCTGTACTGTTTCCACAGACAAATGCTCCTATCATAAGACAACAGTCCATCCAGTGAGGTCATGACTACTACAGTTGTCATTTAAATTTACAAATGTACTGCCATAGATGTTTAAAATCTGCACGGTGTCATTCCACAATAAATCAGTCTGACAGCTTCACGAACTTTCAAAAAGAAAAAAACCCACACTTCTATAAAGTTCAAAATGTCAGAAAAGGCAAGGCTCTAAAAACAGTGCCAACAGAGTTTTTAAAAAAGTACATACACTTGGCCTTTGGAGTTGTCTGTTACCATCGATCAATAAGCAAAGAGCCTTAATTCTACTTCTGTTCACTGGAGAGAGTTCAGTGGGCACACCACATTAGTGCACCCACAGAGCTCTTGCCTGTGGAAAGTGAGTCTTGCCCACCCTGCCCCCCACCACTGTTCAATTTTTTATGCCTGAAGATTACTTGAGATCTCACTGACCATAAGTACATTTCGTTTCTTCAAGTCTCAGAGAGTCTAGGTTAGGTTTTCTTAGTATCACCCTTATAAATTCAAAGGTCCCCCTATTTCTGCTCAGAGCTAAATCAGATTTACAACAACTGTCAAAGCACAGGATGACAGATAAATTAATCTTCCCTTCATGAGTTTACATCCAAGGCATCTGGGCTGCTGATCTGGCCCTAACAAGCACCGGGTCTCTACAAGCTGTCGTTTAAAGCTGATGCTTTCATGACTGGAGATGAATTATTCTGTCAGGAGAATCTATTTATTCAGGAGTTAGAAGGTGTGGTTTTAGCTGCCGGATAGGATGATTTCATGGGTTAAGGTCCCTTTGAAGCATCTGTTTAAATCTTGTCCTGGAGTTGACTATACTAGACTTGGAATTTTTAGGATATTTACAGAATGGGGAAAAGCCTTTTTCTTTCACAAAGTTGTTACATTTTCCTCAAGCCTGATAACCAGTAGAGGATCATTCTCTCCATACAGCAGCTGATTATTAATTTCCTTCCTCTAACTAAGGTTGACTATCCAGACATTAATAAATTGTTGTTTTTTAAAAAGGCTTGATGATTCATTTCACAACACTGCCTACCCTACAGCAGTCTGCTACAAAACAACAGCCTGCTGCAATCTGCCAGAATGTTTCCTTGTGGAGAAAGGCGCGGTTCAGTGAAGGAGCCAGGAAGCTCTTGCTCTACCTGTGGCAAAGAGATGCATTTCAGGCCCAGCTGCTGAACACTAACATAGCAGTAACAATGACAGTCCTTGAGCAAAACAGCCAGGGAGAAGTTTCCATGTATTCCAGCTCAGGTCAGCAAGATGCAAGGAAAATGACTCCATCAAGAAGTCTATTGATGATCTATAAACTAAACAAGAGGATAAGCTATTGAATACTGTGAGACATTGACTGACATGCTTCAGTCCAATCTAAAAGACAAATTCCACAATGAGTCTTTTCTTTATTTAATCAGTTCATTCAACGGTTAAAAAGATGCCTATGCAATGGTATCTAATCACTACCTGACTGGTTTTCACCATTCAAACATGGAACACCACATGGAGGATTTTGGAGAAGTGGTGGGTTTAGCCTGTTAAACAACCAACCAGTCAGGGTTCAATGACGTGCCCCAGTCCAGCTAAGGGCACAGATCCGAGCCAACCTACCATCAGCTTGGTAAAAGAAGCCATTAAATGGTGAAAGAAAAGAATCAATGTGTGAAATAGCTTCCTATCTATCTAGGTTTCAAAATATTTTTGGGCAATATAATGTTGTAAGAACAGGAAAAAAATAATACATTCAAAGAAAAAAAAAACTAGTAATGCTTTTAAACAGAGCAGAAATAACAAATATTCTGGGTGGGAAGAATGATAAACCAAAATTACTTTTCAAGGAACTACTTTCAAACATTTATAAGTAATAAAGAAAAATTCATCTGTCTTCTCAGTAGATAACCCAGTTGCAGGCAAGAAAGAGCTGATTTTCAGTAAGCACTGAGAGGTGGCATTAGAATGCAAACACGGAAATGGAAGCAATCTAGAAGAATTTCAGTTTTATTGTTGATACTTGATTTGTCACTTTCTCCATGCTTCTTTCTAAAGCATAAGCCTTCTTTACACAAGCTTTTATTTTTAGGGTGACAATACCCTTTTGGCTATATTCCCGTTTACACATACATTCATCACTAACATGTCACTATTGCTCTTTTATTATTCAGAAAAGAGAGTATTCTATAGAAGGCTTGAAAAAACACGCCCAGAAGCTGATCTGTGTTAAAACTATCACTCTTCGAAGACGACATCTAGTCTTCCTTTTCAAGCTGTCATTCTCAACCATGAAACCTGTCGAGGAGGCCATATTCACATTGTGTCCTCCCTTGAAATTTCCTTAATAGTTGCCCCCACCGCTGCACAATGTTTTCTCAAACCTCCCTTCTGCCTTCTTAAGGGATGGCAGGGGTGTGGGAGGGTGAACTCCACAGAATTTGAAAGTAACAAAAATAAACATTGCAGAGACTAGATCTCTCACTCAGGCTACAGCTATTTTAACAAGACAATTTTAAAACATTTAAAATACAAAATGCAAATGTATGTTCACAACAGAATTCATTTTCTTCTAAGTACCATTTACAATTCCCATTGACCTCATCATCCCATCTCACTATCCAAATCCTACTTGTATTCTCAGTTCTAGGAATTCAGTCATCCATATGTCTGGTTTTCTGTTACCACTCCAAGAGAAATTTTGGCAAAACTGTGCAGAGTAGCAGGACAAAACATTTTGAAAACCTCTCTTCTGTTTATAGACAATTAACTGCTTTTGGAAGTGTTAATCAAAAATTTAGCACTTGGGTACTGTAAAGCTGATCAACTTGCTCTTGCAAAAAGGAGTCTCATGCCACTCAAAACAGATGTCCAAATTTAGCTTGCCTCTAAATGGATCAGACAAAATATTTTGTTCTTCTGAAGGTTTAAATATAAGCCAATATAAAAAAATCAAAAGGACCATTCCTTTAGGATTAGCATCAATAAAAGTTAGCACATAAAAAACCCACAGAATACAGTAAGAAGATCTTTGCAAAACACATGCATCCACCTAATTATTATAACTTCTACTTAGCACAGCAAACTAATGCAAGATCTATAAGACGTTAAGGAAAGAGAGATCACTCTGTGGTATTTATGACTTTAGTCATTCTTTCTCAAAACAACAGATGAAATAAAATGTATGACATTCCCAAAGAGGGAGTTTCTACTGTAATTCATCTTAAAATGCAATGTTCTGTCATCTCCAGTAACACTTACTGAAAGCAACCATCAATACTTTTTGTCAAAAACCTGCACTCTGTGTAAAATGTTCCATCAATCTCTATTTACATAAAACAAAAAACTTTCAGTGTGGTTCTAAAGCAGAACCATTCAGATTCTCTGTCTTCCATTTTCATGCTGTGCTGAAAAATTATTTTGACTGACACAAAAAAAAAAAACAAAAAAAAAACCATGCCTAACAATTTATGGTAAGGGTTTGGGTTTTTTAATGTAAAGTAAAACCACATAGCCTTGTTCTTTTCTATTGATCAGCTAAGCAAAACAAAGTATTTTTTGTTTACTTTGAACCATATCCAGTTCTCCTTCTATGTATAAACCATCTAAATAGTCTAGCTTAATAATTGGTGAGCAATTTTGCAAAGTAAGCAATTTAATATGGTTCACTTAATCATGCTCGAGTATCCCGTATGCTTTTCCAGACATATAAAAAGCACTCAGAGTCACCACCCTGTAATTTTACTCACATGACCAGTACCATAAATTTCAATCAGAACTAAATCACAGGGAGAAGAATATATCTGTATTCAATGCTTTTGGGTTTTGGGGCAGTTTTCTAATCCTCATATTGCATTCACAGTGTTTCTGAGCTATTAGGCACTAACAGATCAATACTCAAACAGCTGTTGTTAAAAAGCATGGAGGAAAACTATAGCAGAAATATACAGCCACAAAGCAGTCATTAATTTTCTAAGTACCAAGTTCACAGTGTTGTTACTGGCCACATCCAGAAATGAACAAGGTGATTCGAAAAGGGGCGTAAAGAGTGTTTTCCAAATTCTTTCCTCTAGAAAACAAATGTCCTTTCGCTTTATCACCTTCTTAAATGAAACTGCGCACCACTCTATGTAATTTAACCGTGTCTTTAGGCCTGGAAGAAACAAGACTGTGACAGGAAATGGAAGAGAGTAGAACAGAGCTACCATGGACAGATCACCAAATCCAAACGCTGTGGGCCTCTAGAACAGAGCTGCATGGGACAGTGCAGGACTGGGCTTCCCCCTGGTCCCAGAACCAGATCCCACAAAACAGCTATCACACGATATTTCCTTCTCACTAAATGGACTTTATCAATGATTTACCTAAACCATTGTCAACCATGCTTTAGGTTCTCTTTCTGCAACTATTTGTATACATTCTGATCCACAGTTATTAGTTTGTAACTTTTATTTTAAAAGATAAGATGGTTTTCTTCTTCTTGCTAGAGCACTTTTTCAGCTAACCACTAAGGAGACTTTCAACTCAGGATATGATATCAAGACTTGCCATTCCACTCCACCCCAATTTTTTATAGTATCAGCAAATCATTTGCCATTTAAAAACAATTTGTAAAACTTCCTGTTATTTTGTGGCTCTAAGAGCTATAAAATATTCAAACACTCTGAAAACAAGTAATTTGGAGGTTATTCCATACCATTCAGAAAATATTGCAGAAACACAGTGTAGACACCTTCTCAATGTTTCTGAACTGCAGACAAGAAAGTCCACAAATGAAAATCAAGTCCTAAAGAAAATACCTAAAGGAAAATTCCTAATAATAAAACTATACCTAAATAATTCAAGAAAAAAAAATCCTGCATTTAAGTAAGGAACTATCACTTTAAAACAATTAGAAGGTAACAAATAGACAAAGCAGCAGCATTAAAATCTAATGGAAGATCAGATAAGTATTAGGAAGGTCTTGTGAACATTTCCACTTTTCATACTTACTACTCTGGAAAGTCAGTAAGACCTTACTGACCTGCCTTGACAATTCACCCAGTTTCATCCCCGCACCAGAAGGGAAAAAAAAATGAAAATTCTTCTCAAATCCCACCTGACACAAACAATTTTCTTTTGGATAATGCTATCTTTGTTTACTGCAAACATTGTCAACGTCTGTTTACCTGCTGTGAAAAATAAATAAAATAAACTGTAAACAAAAATAAAAGCCAAACACAACAAGTTTCCTGCAAGCTTTCATATCCACACAGTTATATGGAGCCACATGTGAGCTACACATCATGTAAAACACACACTTAATTTGCTGGCTGAGTAGTATTACTTGGAAGTGCAACCAAAAAGCTCAGAAAGCAAGATGAAGGTATTTCTTGCTCCATTTTCTTACAGCTTAGAGACCCAAGCCAGGACTCTTCTTCTACATAAGCTACAGGAATTTAACTGATTTTCCTAGTTCTGAAATAAGCAGTTCATAAATCAGTAAATTAAACTAATTCAATCCCACATTACAGTATTGATATTAGTAATGCCTTTGTTATAAAAAATCTGCATTTGATTTATCCTATTTGTATGTGTGATGATTTGTATGTGTGTTTTATTTATAAATTACTAATGGTTTTCCTCGGGCAAAATAGCTGAAATACTATCCACACCAAACCATATCCCTGCCATCTGAAGGAAAAAAACCCAAAGTACAAATTGATTCAATGAGGAGGAGCTATTAGCGATGAATACATAAGCAATGCTCAATTCAGCACAACTGCCATTACCTACATAGCTGAATATTTAACATGCTACCTCATAAAAGAGTTACAAAGTGGCTACCTATATTATTTTATAGAGAGTCAAGAGAAATAAGAATATGATTTATGCCTAAGGAGGAGGGAAAAAAAGTTGTTTTTTTCCATTTCACATAAAATATTGTCCAGTTGCACAAAAACTTGAGCTGAAGATCTCAAGGCACATCTTCTTTCAAATCATATAAAACATAAAATCAGCTACTGTAAAAATTCATCCCTTTAAGTGAACCTAGTAATCATTTGATTGCAGCAGACATATCTGGCAAAAGAATGACAGATTTTAAAGCTATTAAATAATAAAAAACGTAATGCCTTCCAATCATTGTAGCATACATATGACAGAAACAACAGATGAACGATAACAAATAATACTACTACAGACATTTTTCTTTCCTACTAATACATAACATGCCAAGAAAGTAAAAAGTCAGCTTTAAAAAAGACAAAAGTCTCATAGGCACCAGGTAGCTGTGTACGCCATCTCGAATATTACAGGACAAGGGAGGTGGGGGAAACAAATTAACTAGATGGATCATTCTCTGCAAGTCTAAGACCCTTTGCTCACATTATGAATTCATGGTTTGCTTCTATCACACCACTGTACAGTGTACCATTGGCCCCCAACACTCTTCTTGGGGAATGATAACCTTGGGGTGGAAAGAATACTACTAAAAACATTTTAAAAAAAAAATGGAAAAAAAAAAGATAAAGTCAAGCTACCCGAGAAACACCAGGGGAGAAGAAAAATCTATTGAAACACAACCAAATGTGCTCTGGAAAACACAGTTTTCAGTTGCCTTGATAGTTCATTATTAAACTCTTCCTTTATTTTTTAATAATCACTGCTACAAAAAAATTGATGAGATGGCAGGTAAAGAACTTGACTCTAAAACAACTTTTTTCCAGAGAGCACTGTAATTAGACTGACTGTAAGGGCCTTACAAAAGCCAATCAATAAAATTGTAATAGTGCTTAGTTCACTGTTGCCGAGTTGTTTCAGCAAAACACAAGCTCTAATTTTTCAGAAGTAAATCAAGCTTCAGCCTTTAATGCTTGCAGATGAGAACCAGTGCAACGTTGCAGTGGGAAGTATTTAGTCTTTCTTTGAGTAAAAAAAAAAAAAAAGCCTGTTTATCTTCATTTTTTCAGGTGAGTTACACACTAGAATTTGACCCAGCAGTCCTGAGAAACATAATTTCAAGGAGTATGCAATCAAACCTAATCTGGCCATCGTATCTGTCAACACCCATTTTCCATTTGCCTGAATTGTAATAGAACCTTCTGTTTATTCTGGCCAAGGCTTGAGCTTGGCAGTTACCCCCAAGATGAAGGGCTTCAGTACCAGCAAACACTACTGATACATACCAGTCCTTCCTTGAGTAAAAAGCCAGCACTCCAAGAAGCAGAGTAGCAGAACAAGACACCTGAGAAACAAAGATCCCTAAACCCCAGACAGAATTCTCCTGAAGACTGTGCAAAGCCCAGCTGAAAGATTCACTGTACATCAGGTCTGTTCTTAAGTTTGGATTAAATCCTGCAGTTTCCTTCCTCTAACTCACAGGAGAATGCAATAAACCCCAAGTGCCCTACCAATCCATTCTCTGGAATACCTCCCAAAGTCATTTCTGGTCTATCCCCTTTATTCAACAGAGTGCTTCCGTGCAATTTTACGAACACAGCAACACACTAGATCATCCTGGCAACATGAAGAAGCACAACTTAAACTGGCTAACTGTCAGTGGGAAAAAGATGGGTTGTCTGTAGGAAGAGGAAAGAAGGCGAAGGCACAAAGACAAAGCGGAAAGCAAAAGACTCCTTTTGGAGAGTGGCTCTCAACAGCCAGAGGAGCTACCCTGGAGGTATAAACAGGGAGAGATTATTTTTTCAGCTCTGACTGCTCTAGATGCATCATCATCGCAAAATTAACAAAGCTCTCAAGCCACCATCTTTAATCTAGTTCCTATTGACACAAAAAGTCTTTCACCAGTCTGGCTAACCCACTAACTTTCCAGATGGGAAAAGGGCTTTCAAAACAGTCCTGAGATCAACTCATGTGTCTTATCACCCAATGCCTAGAGAGACAATTTGCCAGCAGTTCCAAGAAAATGGAAGTGTAACAGGGCTCCAGGAACCATAAACTGAGAGAGTCATCTTCCAGCAGACATGGGGAGCAGTAAGAGCACAGCAATTCATACATGACTTTTCCATCATTTTTGTGGCCCTTCTCTGGACCCTTTCCAACATGTCTATATCTTTACTGTACTAAGGACTCCAGAGCTGGACACAGTACTCTAGGTGGGGTCTCATCAGAGCAGAGGAGCAGAATCATGTCCCTTGACCTACTGGCCACACTCCTTTGCATGCAGCCCAGGATGCAATTTGCCTTCTGGGCTGCAAGCTTTCACTGCCAGGTCATAGCCAATCTTTCATCCACCAGTATCCCCACGTCCTCTGCTCTGAGGACTCTCAATCCCTTCATCCCACAGCCTGTGTTAATATCGGGGATTGCCCGACCCTGGTGCAGGACCCTGTACTTGGTCCCATTGACCCTCATTAGGTTTGCATGAGGTTCTCAAGTCTGTCTGAGTCCCTCTGGTTAATCTCAGTCACTCAGACTGCCCCTGCAGTGAAAATCCACTGAATAAAGGTTTGTTTTCCTAATGCATCAGAACTTTACATTCACCCATATAACACAATTAACAATTAATTTCTAATGGGAAAATGTTTATAACAAAGCAGGTGGGGGCTAGGGAGGGGGTAGTATTTAACTGTCCAAAGTCTGAGTATCATTGAAGTGAGATTTGTACTAGACCCCCAGAATCTGTGGTCTGGCCACAATGGCCGAACAGTAAGCTGAGCAGGCAAAAAAAACCAAAAAAGGTACACAGTTTAAGTAAAAATATCAAGTTGCTTTGACCTCACTGCACAAGGGATCACTGAAAGCATGCAGGATTTAACAATTGATATATATTAATGAGGATTACCCATGTACAATTTCTTCAGCCAGTGCAACAGAGCTAACTTCTGAATTAAAGAAAAATAAATAAATACAACCAGGAAACTGAGGTACTTTCAAACTTGAACAAACAAACAAACAATTCACACACACAGAGCAGGTCCAAAACACAAACATTCATCATTCTTTTGTCCTGGTTCTGTCACTGTCCAGGGGCCAGTACAAAAGTACAATATGAAAACCATTAATTTTAGGCACCATGTAAAAATAATACAAATCAATTGCCTCCAAGCTCCCAAAATAAAAAGTGAGCAAGTCTGATCAATGACTTTCAATTAACATGATGAAAAACGGCCACTGAATTTGCTTAAGGGTACCCGGAAGCCACGCACACACTGCATTGAGCTTTGTTATCTCCAGTTGAAAGACAGCACAGATAAAGCAATTGGCCACATGAAATTTTGAGATTCATCCCAGGTGGCCATAGGATTAACAGAATTTCCAAAATTTAGAGACCAAGACTATTCCAACGTCAGAATTTCTACTAAAAATTTCCCAAATTAAAAGTCCTTCCAATAATTACAGAAATCTAAAACCCTGCATTAGCGAGGGCTAGCTCCTTCCAACCGTTTGTTCAGAGACTCTCCAACAAGCATACAGCACACTGTAAGAATTCAATTTGGAAACCATCATCTAAAGCACAGAGGAGAACAGGAAAGTCATATTGCTATAATGCTTAGATTATCAATCATCTTGACAGTTTATTGGCTTTATCACCACACATACCATTAAAATGATGTCTGGCCTAGAATGTCAGGAGGCAAACATTAAACAGACCAGGATTAAAAAGCAGATCCCAAACAGCACTCCAGTAAAGTTTCCCTTCCACTCTGAAATTAGTTAGAGCTGACTAAGTAACTGGCGCTAGACTTTGAAGAAATATACAGCCTAAAAGGCGCAGAGTCAACACAGACTTGATGAGCTGATAGGTAATGTCATGTTATGGCAACTCTAAAGCTCCTGCGGTTGATTTATCACGTACTGTGTGCAACAGAATGATTGCTAATGGGGGGCGGGGGGAGAAGGCAAAACAACAACAGCTTAATTTGCTGCTTCTTAGAGCCAAGAGCTCGTGTAAAAAAGGCCAAATGAACATCTCGAAGTCAAGCACCAGTGCTTGTTTTACCAATTTTGTAATTATTAAGCACACACGTTAATAACATTTTTTATACTAAAGTAATTTTACAGATTAGGAAAACCTAAGAGTGACAGAATATATCCATAATTCAGTAGTACCAGATAATGAAAGAGATACAAATCCTGAATTTCTAAAGCATAGCTGTGTGTGTCAGTCTGGTAACTAAATCCTGACTCAATTAAAATTGTGCATCAACAGGGTGCAGTGGAGAACTGTGTCATTTGTACAGGACTGTACTTCCATGTGCTCAGGAACATGTTGGCAAACAGTTACAGCTGATTAAAAACAACTTCCCTTTTCCCCAACCCTCCATCTCTGAAAAATGTGACATTTCTAAATATTATTTTAATTCCTGTTTCCTTCTTTTTGTCTTCCTTTCCCCCAAAATGTATTGACATTTGCATTACCCTCCTAATTTGGTTAGAATAAATACATCAATTATAAATTACAAATAAACTAATGGCATATCCAACCAAAAGAACCAGTCAAATAATTGAGCCACAGTATTTGCTGAAAATAAACTGTTTATATGTTTAATGTCAGTCAAAACCAGCATGCACATAACCATCTTGATTTTAAACAGTTTAATCCAATAGCAACTACAGCCTTCTAAACTGATTTATATCTCATCATATACACTGCTTGAAAGAGTACTTCTATCTGGGAAATGTGTTGGGAGGTTCAGCATTTGCCAAACACTGACAGACCTTTGTTGCTTGAGCACTAAAGCTTTAATATTTTGATCCCATTGCAAGTAAGGTTCAACTCTGTAATTATTATTTCACAGTCCACACTCACATTTTGAGGAACTGAACCAGTGTTTTTCAGTACATGTTGTCATTTTGAAATTAAAAGGCAGCTAAATGAAATCGTAACTTAAGGAAAAATGCTGACTTAATACTTGATAAACTGTGGCAGCAATTTGTAGTAAAAATCACTGATTTATCCTTAACTGTGATATTTACTATATATAACCTGACACAAGAATTTTAGCAAGGTCAGAGCCACAGACGAAGTCTCTGAGCTGAAGTTTAAAACACAGGTAAAGACATCTAAGAACTGTCATTTTGCAAAAACACCCAAAACAAACACAATCTGATAAACAAGACTGAAGAAGACCAAATAATTTAGCTATAATTTAGCAATTAAAGACCTGAACACTTAGAAATCTGGCATCACCTCTCACCAACCTCTGAATGACCCAAGCTGAAGTCCTAACTGACAAGACGACACTCTAAATTAGGAACCTAATGAGGACTCTTCGTTGCCTCCAATTATCACACCAAGGCTGAAGAGTAAGGCTTGAACTGATCAAACCACAGAAGCATCTCCAACAAAGGGAAGTTCAGATGATAACTGCATTGTTGGAAGGTCAGGAATACAGGAAGATATCTCAGAAAACTGTAGGTTAGCAGAAGATACACAGGAACATTCCCTCTCCACAAGTTTGTTTCATCAGCTGTTCTTCGTATTGTGCTAGTTCTATGCATTTATTTGGAGGAGAGTTGTGGGGAAGTGAACACCAAAGAAAGAGGTGGGGTAAACATGCATACCCCACACATAATTGTTATGTGTTGCCTTCAAAGTTAGTAAGGAAAATAAGAACAATCTTCCCCAGCAGCAGACAATACCTACCAAACAGTAGTCTCAAGATTAGCATCATAAACAGAGGAAAGAACAGTAACGCTTGCTTCAGGAGTCTCCACTTAATCAACACCTGCCCATTCAGAGCATCTAAAACACACACTGCACTTGAGGCAACAAAGTGTTATAGCAAAAAACAAGAATTTAAAAGGACCGAGTAATTTCATTTTACACTGCTATAGGGTTCACTATATCCAGACTGCTTGCTCTACAAGCTTTACTTCTCATACCAGAACTGCTGTACCCAGCAAGTCCCCAAGGACCCAGGCCTCACTAGCAGTTAATGATCCATTAGACAGCCACCTTGATGCAAACCAGAAGGTGGCTAATGCTCTAACAAAGTGGTCCTAAACTACAATAACAGACAACATTCAAGGATTACAGCCACTATAAACCAGTAGTCATAGTTAATAACTGTAGTATTTCATTAAAATGGCTAGAAATAATGCATACCAGACACCCAAACAATTACAGATGACCAGTATTAGAAAAGTTGTAATATAACATTGAAAGAAAACAAGCCAGCCACTTGCCACAGCACAATGAATGTATCTTCTCAGCATAAGCTCTTCCTAGCTGTTTCACTATCACAGGCACAGAAAAACTGGATAAAGAACAGAAATTCAAGACAAATAGCTGGCAGGACTATTACCAGTCACAGTAAACAAGTAGCATTTCTAAGAGCAGCAAGAAGACTTCTGCTCTGCTTCCATGCAGCTCAGCTGATAAAACCACCTGCATAGCTTCCATTTGCTTTTGTTTTTCTTGGAAACTAGCACACGAGTAGCTATGTTACAAGACAAACCATTAGCCAGCAGAGTTCTGCCTTCCCAAGAGAACAATTTGTACCATCTAAATGTAGATTATAAAATACACATCAAACTTTTCATGATTTAACTCTATACCACAGTCACTTCATTGTCCATTCATGCTCCCTGCAAATTCATTTACAGACTTAGAACCAGAATGTTAAAAAAAAAAAAATTGCATATATGCTTTGCTTAAATATCAAACCCAATGATATTAGTGTAGAATATTGTAGTGTGATTTGGGCAGTGCTTTTAGACCACCACTGACAACATTAAAGAAGTAAAACTCTCTAAACTGCAAAGCTACCTCTAATACACTGCTATTGCAAAAAATGTATGCAGAAGCAAGGGAGAAAGAAAAAGAGCAAAAATTATTTTATACCTATTTAACTTAGGCTAAAATTAACTACATACCAAATTAAATTCAGTATTAATAACATGAAACAGAATTCTTTGGAAAGCTTTATATCTTGATAAATGAAAGGCATACCATGAGTGCTATTACCCATTTATCAGGATTAGGGTATTAGATTATATTTTTTATTGTATTGGGTGGATAATATGAATCAGCTACACTGAAAGCATAAAAAAAATAATGGGCCAAATAAACAAAAATTTGTTGGAATAAAAGAGTGGAAGTGTGATTTCCAAAAAATCCTGTAAAGCACTATTTTACTCGCAATATAGTTAGCCTTTGGCCATGTGCCATACGCCCAGAGAAACACAGGGCCTATAAAAGCCTGTGACATGGTGCAGAAGAGGAGTTTAAAACATACCCTAAAACACATAGATTGCAATGACAAAGATATTTACATTTTGAAAGAATGCTCATGTAACTTTGCAAAAATTGCAGTCAATTTCATCACTGAAGGAGAAAAGTTCAGAAGATAAAGTTAAATTAATTTTCTAGCTGGTTGTTTGGAATTTTAAAGTGATTTGTTGCTTTTCAGAGGTGGACAAAGTGAGTATAGGTGAAGTGCCTGCTACTTAAAAAATCCTCAAGATCCTCTGGCACAGGAGGTTCTACTAAAATTGTAACCGAAATTAATTTGCTATTAACAACTTACTTGCCCTAAGGAACAAAAATCTGGAGAAAGGCCCACACAAGATGCTCTCCTTGCAACCAGCACAGTCTATACTACTAATTTTCTTGCATGCTTTCCTGTGATGATATTTATCATTGTAATAAAGCATGCACCACAAACAACTTTCACACATATGCATGTATACTTGTAGCACTGGGATCTGCTGTCCAGCACAGTAACAAAACAATTCTGGTCTTAAATATAATTCAGCTGTCAGAAACATAACGCTATCACTACCCTCACATTTCCAATAATCTGCCATGACACTTCTTCCATTATGCATCTCCCACTAAATCCTCTCCCCAGAAAGTGCAGCCACTATTCACATGGTTTGAAGATGTTCAAAGGCCTCAATCATTATGTCTTCACTAGAGGTTAAAGCTCACTCTGTGCAAATCTAGAATACAGCTTTCAGGTTTAGTCTAGTTTTCCCAAAAAAGAGTCTGGACTGCATGTGCCTGAGTCACTTTGTGGAAGACAGTTAGCAAGGCTTTCTGGAGCACTGCCATTTAAAATCACACTGGTAAAAGTTTACCACCTACACCCTACAAATAGTGTTTACAGATTCAAACCAGACCCCACAGCTAGTCCTGGAGAATCTCAAGCCTCTCCTTCCAGGCACATACCCTTTCATATATTCCATTACTCTCATCTAACTGCTCATGTGCAATTACAGCACCCAACCTCCACGATCCAGAATGCTCAGGGAGTAACAGGATACTGAATTGTCTCCTCCAACCATTCCCAGGGACCCTTGTTGTGACAGCTTTTAAAAACAAAAAACAGGTCAGTAAGAACTTACCAACCCTACACCGTGATGAACCATTACTCATTTGGGGCTCAGCAGGAAGGTGAGACTAAAGGTGACATTACTTGACATGTTCATACAGCAAAATTTGAGTGCAAAAGAGTCCTCTGTATTCACACCTCTATGTCTACCACCATTAGGACACTGCTTTAATAATCTGACAGTTCAGACCCATACTTCCCTGAGTGGGCAAACAACCCCAAGAACACTTTAAACACCCAACCAGTAACTGCATTCTACTTCATAGTGTGAAAAGACACATGATTTTTTCAAATGCTACATATTCCTGGAATAATATTCTTCTTTGATTTAGGAAATGAATTAATAACCTCATAAATCTGCAGTTTCAATGGTATTTGTAGGACTGACAATTCTCCTACCTATCCATGCAAATCACTGTGAACTTCAGAGATACCCTGAAAAATACAGTGGTATTAATTTCTGGGGGGAAGTTTTTAATCATCTCTTTGGAGCAGCTTACGACACTACTGTACAGTTTGCATTGAAGTCTTACACAGAAGTAGAAATGCTTATCATGTAAGAAACCTGTATAAACTACTATTGTAGCAATCACTTTCATAAATGGTCACCCAAACTGCCTCTATTACTTGTATACTGAAAGCCCATATATCACTTAAAATCTCAGAATGTAAATCATACCTTTACAGTAAGGTACACTTACTAGGCTTTCTATTTACAGCACTAGATATAAAGAAAAATGCCACTAGAACAGCAACATTTAATACCTCTGTGCCAACCATAAAATTGAGTAAGTATTTTTGAGATCAATGAGCATATAGGATCAAAATGAAGATTCAGCAAAACAAGCATCCGTGCATTTTTTTCAGTGACTGCCAGGACAGTGCAGGCATGTTTTCTGCCTAATTCTGATCTGCAGAGAGGTCCAAATTTCAAGTTTGCTAAGGCTGCTTTTCTGAAGCAACAACCCCTCAATCAACTAAAATGTAGTATTTTAAGCATGCAGTTCTCTTATCTGCTGTTGACTTTTCCTAAGCAACAAAAAGAATGGAGCAAAGTTTGGAATCAAATTCCGAAGTGTCCCAGGGCTGTCCCTATTTTCTGAAGCTTCATTTGTAAATTACAACCTAGTTTTGTTATACCTTTTAACTCAGCCTTCTTCTTACCATCTTCCAACAGGAGCTGGCTGCTAACTATGACTTGTCTGAATCTCAAGCACTGTGGAGCTGGATAACATACAGGTTCTCAAAGATATTAATGGCAGCTGCCAAAACACTGTAGTATCAGCTGCCCAAATTTGATGAACTAAAGTTTGTTTTCAGACCCATCAAACCCATGGTTCATTTTAGAACCATCACCATAAAATACAGAAAAGCTCCTACCAAATTAACTGTTGTAACTCCAAAGAACTATTAAGGGGAAAGCTATTTTATTTATCCTTGGTCCCTAAAACAGTTCAACTTGTGGAGTGGGGTGGAGAGAAAACAGGGAGAGCAGAGAGGAAAGGGAAGTCAGTTGCTGAATTTTTGGAATATAACACATCTATTGTATTTCAGAAGTTAAAATATTTCAGTGCACAATGTCTCAAATGATTCAGAAACAAACAAAAAAAGCAAACAAAAAAAGAAAACCCAAAACCAGAGTCAAAACAAGACAGTGTCAGCAACACTTCACTATTAACTTCTGAGACTCCACACAGCTGACTTTCTTGACTCTCACAACCTGGCTCTCACTCCAAATACACCTCCTCCTACTTGTATACACACCCTCCCTACATACATACATATTCCCTGCCTCTCCCTCTTTGGATAGTATACTTACACTGGATTGGCCTCCTGCAAAAGAAGCTGCATCCAACTTCCACTAAAGTTTAACAAAACAAAACCAAACCACCTTTCACTGGTTCCAATGAGGAAATGCCAAGTTCTGAAGTTACAGAGACCTCTAGAATGTGACAGGTCTGACAGGGAAAACATACTATTTAAATGTAGTTGCCCACTGATAGGAGCAGCAGGATTTAACCTCTTTGCAACATGCTGGTTGTATATAAAATGGAATTATGGAAAGCTAGGGCTCTGGAACAAGAGCTTCTAAGAACATTTCATTCAGGCTAGCATACCCCAGTAGGTTTTGGTTCAGAAAACAAAGTACTGTAAAGAGATGATGCATATTTCCTCATTTTCCATGCCAGAAATACAAAAAAAAAAAAAAAAAAACCAAAAAAAAAAAAAACCAAAAATTTATTTAATGGTGGCTACAAAAAGCAGTATCCTTTTTATAAAAGTAGCAAGCCTCCAGACATCAATAATATTCTTTCAATGAGCATTGCTCAATAAATGTTACAATCCTAAAGCTGTTAGATGTATTAAAGTTAGATGTATTAAAGGCACTTCAATAGAACATTATGAGAGAGACAATTTTCTTTCTTCAAACTAAAAATATCAGTAACCAAGTTGATTAAAAGTGTTTTCTACTGAAATTATTTGCAGTACCTGCATTTACAGACTTTTCTAGGTAACAGTAGCAAACAGTATACAAGATTCTGAAACAATGAAAAAGCCCCCAGGAACTAGTATTGCACAATAACCACTTCATTTAAGTTTCAAATGATACATGCTACAAAACAAATTACTTTTAAGTTATAGTGCATAAGTATAGATACTAAATAATAAATATTTGGAAGATACAATATTTCCACCTATTGTATTTAAAAGCTAAAAAATGTATTCAATTCCTTGCATAGAGCTGCTCTGAAAGCCACACTGAATATATTGCCTTTGTTTGTTTAGGTTTATGCACAAACAAATATTGGGATGACAGTTAAAGACACATCCTTGAAGTAGTCTACCCAATAAAGTTGGAAAGAGAATGAAAAGAAGGAAGAATAAAAACTCTAGCTGTATAAGATTCTCTTTGTTGCCTGCTTGTTAAGGAATCCTTCTGGCACAACCGAGGGGATTATGAATTCACATGTGAATTTATCCCCTATTAAACTTTTAGTAAAAGGGTCAGTTAGCAGGAATGATAAGGCTCAGGCACAACAGTCACATGCTGGCAGAGCATCTGTGACTAGCTCTACTCAGGCATATCACTGGTTTATAGCTTTAACATGAAGAGGAAGCTATGGGGGAGGGTGGAAAACAGTCCACTTCTGAAAAGATTTTAAACAGAGCAAAGTACAGTTTCACATGAGACAAGGGGCACATGACTCCAGGTCACACTCTTTTTTTTTTTAAGGGAGCACTAAAAGGACAGTCCAGGCTAAAACCTCCCATCTCACTGGCAAGAGTTTTCACTACTCCTTTAAGACTTCTTTAGTAGTTTGGCTACTCAGATATACCTCTCTTCCACCACAAGAGCTCCTGCTGTTGGGCTACCTTAGTTTTCCAGCAGGGCTTCTGGATTTACAGGTATATCATTGCTATACAGGTGACAGCTAAAACTATGCAGTAACCTCGCCAATGCTGAAGCCTGATCAAAATTTACACCTCAGTATCGTATATGCTGAGTTTAAAATTTACACTTTTATGCCATTATGGAATGTAACACAGAGGGCAATCATGTTTGCACCTTCCTACTACCATGGTGTTATTTCTACAAGAGATTTGCCTCAAGCTTTCGGGGTGAACAGAAAAGCACAGAAATACGGCAGCTTCAGCCAAGATGCAAAACTCACCTTCCTTATGACAAAAGGCTCTGTAGAGCTGGTCTGTGCATTCTCACCAGGCAATACATCCACTGTTTGAGTGCCCTGACACCTAACTTGTCTTCTCAGGCTCCTTCAGAACTGTTGGGGATTGTGTAATCCCTAAGAAGTCATTCATCTGACCTCCCCAGCAGCAACTCTCACAACACAGCATTTGCAGCACACCCATTGGCCTCTAACCTGATCAGGGCATCTGTGACAGGTCTGCAAGCCAGCTCAGCCTGACCCACAAGCATCCAGCACTACAGGGAGGGATGTGCCTGCTAGTGCAGCCCTGTGCTCAACAGGACCATGCTGGGGAGACACCAGCTCCCTTCCCCATCGTGTGACTGACTCGAGGAACCCAGGAGCACACTCACTCTCCTCCACTTGCAGGACTATCGGGTTCAGTATTATACTGAGACTGTCAGAAGTCTAGGTATTTTAGGAGTCAATAATAATCAGGCTCTCACATTACTTGGCAATCCATTTCAAACATATTAGTGAATTATTTCACATTAAGCGACACAAATAAAAAGATACATTTGAAAAAAGCCTGACCTTCAGAAAACTTTTAAGAGGCTTTGAAGGAAGGGTATTATGAAATCTTAGATATAGAGAAAAGTTAAGATTTCCAGAAATTCTGAAATAATACTTCATTTGCCCATCAAAGAAAATGTTACAACATTTTTAAAAGTTATCCACAGAAGTTATATAGTGAAAACCAGATCATATATATTGAAATTGCTTTGAGGTAGAAGAGGCCAACTCTTTTGTTTCAAACCTGTTACACATTCAGAATAACCTAATATTCCATAGTTACACATCTGTTTTTTCTGCCTATTGTGATTTGGAGTATTCCTGGAGAAGGCTGCTTTATGCTGCTGGGTCAGTTTTGCTCTGCAACACAATTTACATAGCATCTGTTTCATTCTCGTGCATGGATGAATAGCCCAGCACTTCTGTAAAACATTTGTCTACAGAAGTTTAGACTTCATGTTAGCACAATTTTTATCATCATTCAAATTGCTTCCACTGCTAACTGAAAGAAAAAATGAACTTAATTGCAACCAATTTTTTAACATTTTGTGTTTTCATGTTAAATAGGAGGTTTTTTCTTCTGTTTGAAAGAACAGGCTTACTACCTAAGTTGTATTTTTCTCAACTCTTGTTTTTAATCTCTTCCACGTGCTCAATTTGACTGTTCTGTTGATGCATCTACAGTTCCACATGATGCGATTTCATTGCATGGCTTAGCATATAAAAACAACCAAAGATCAGAACATTTAACATCTGCAAAATAATCTTCGATTGCTGTCTTTAGTCAGATTACAAACTAAGCAAATAAGGGAGACAGACATGTGCCACACTAATATACTTGCACAATAGGACGTAAAAGTGTGAAAACAATTTTTAAAAACAAGAAGTGATTTAGAATAGTTTTTTGCTCTCTAAGATGGGGCTCTAGCAATTTATATTGTTCTGAAGAAGAAAGATCTGCAATCTGTAATACAGTGCAACTTTGCATCAGCCAATCATCAGATGACAATATTTTTGTAATATAAGAATTCTATGATTCTATAATGAGGAATTCAACTCGGAACTGCCTTCATCTTTCCCACGCACTTCTCAACTGCTGTCTTTTTTTCGCCACACACAGAAAGTGAATAGCCATTGAAATAATTTAAATTTCTTCATAAACAAATAAAGAAAGAAAGAAAGCTTTCTATTATACAGTTTGGAGAATTTTTGGTTTTGTTGTCAGAATTTGCCTTTTTTTTTCAATATTTAGAAAGAGTACAATGAAGAAAAGCAAGTGGGTTTGCCATCAAAAGCATTCATCGCTCTGACACACAAACACCTGTCACTGGAAAAAGTCTTCAGCTTCTTCGCTTCTCTTTACTATGAAGCAAATGCACATGAAGCTTTCAGACTATTTTCTTCCAGTGTTTTGAAGTACCTTTCAGTTCACATGAAGGCTAACAATTGCAAAGAAGCAGAAGAGAGGGAAAAAGTGGCACAATGGAAAAGACTGAGGAGCAGTGAAAGCCTCCCTGCTTATAGATATTCTTTTGTTGAGCATTCTTATGGCACACCCATTTAAAGCACAGCCAAAACAATATATAAAAATCAGGAAAAATATTTCAAAAGTTTAATTCCTAATGTAAATATCTCCCCCTGTAAATTTTTTTCTTCCCAATGAGATTTACACAATAACAACATGAGAGCACAATACATTTAACAATGAACTACAGTATTAGAATACTATTTTTATAAAACTACAATTTACAGACACTATGCACAAGAATGTCTTGCACTGAAATAGTTATCTCTGATTATCTTAATCGGCCTAAGATAGAACAACTATAGTAGATTAAAGAGGTTTCATAGCTAACAGAATGATTACTGAAACAAGAACCAACATTTTTAGAAAGCATATGAAAACTATAACAGATTATTTTAAATTATTGTTGGCAGTAGACACATAACTAGAATTAAGCTTTCCAATTTTGGAAGGAAAAAAAGATCCCAAAATATCAGTATCCTTCACTGACACAAAGTTAAATCTTTGCAAATTTCACATCAAAAAAAAACCTCATAGAAATTTCAAGTAAGCAATCTCACGGCAACAAAGCTTATCCTTAGGGTGAATTAGTAAACCCTCACTTTCATCTGATGAAGTAGCTCTTCCTCCAACTCTCAGTGCTTACCCTCACCTATCAATCCAGGGATAGCTTTTCTCTGAAACAATTACACTTGAGGAGTTTTGAACTCCTGGTTCAGACTAATCCATCTAACGACAGAAGCACCTTTCAAGCTTCCATTTGACACAAGTCCATCGTTCATCATTTGCTGGTGCATATGCTTTTTGCTGACAGAGCTCCATTACTAGAAAAAGCTCAGTAAGTAAAGCTGATTTGAAACAACTATATATTATAGGTAGCATGCATGAGACACGCTGATTTTGAATCTAGAAAATCACAGCATAAAAAAAAAGGAAGAGGGGGCTGAAAAGAACTATTTAATTATTAAAATATTTTCACGTCTTACAAACTGCTGCAATGTGATTTATTAGTGTTAATTTGCAATTGTCTTGGGGAAAAAGGGAAGAGAAATTTAACTCTATTTAGCAAGTACATAACATGGTTTGTAATTCTTGGACCAGAAATATTTTTGTCTTTGCTTAATAATAAAACGCTGCACCAATGCTATCAAAACACAGACCTCAACCAACTTGAGCATGTTGTAAGATCATCACAGCTGGAAAACAATACCCTGAACCATAAATTCAGCAGCACAGGCAAGAACACGTTTGATTCTAATTTTTGACCAAACAATGACATAATTCAGATAACATCAACAAGGTATTTCAGTAGTATCTTTGGCAATTGTGATTTACCAACATGCATTAAGCTTCAGTGTTCTGTGTGGATTAGCATTTCAGTCTCTATTTTACAAATGCAAGTGTAGGGCAAAGAGAGGTTAAGTAATGTATTCAACATCCACATTTTCTTATTCATCACTTTGGTTAATCAATTTTAAGATTATGGGGAGGGGGAGAAGGGTTGGCCAGTTTGGCTGTGCATAACTCAACCATCACAATTATTTTTTAGAGAATCAAATAGTATTAAAAAAAAAGAAAAGAAAGGATGTGAATAAGAGATGGTAGCAAATTAAAGGTCTACCAGTGAAGTATAAAGGTCTACCAGTGAAGTACAATCAGACTTCAAGAAGGTCCTTTTAGGCTCTAGGAAAAACAAGACAACACTTACATGAAACCAAGGAGGTACAGGCTCAGCCTAAGTGTCAAATAATTGTTATATCTGCTGTTCAAAATGCCTTGCTGTGAAAGGAACATTCAGAAACATTACACTCAGGCCAACCTCATTGGGAAAGATGGAGACAAGAAAGGCAGCAGCTGAAATAACGACACCACAACCAGATTTCAGGATCTGCCTTCAAGATATAGCCAAATAAGGACCCTTTACTGTTTTGCTGACTGGTATGGAAAAAGAAGTTAAAAATGGAAACAGAGATGCCAACTGTGTTGCTTTCTTGAAGAGGAATTAAGTACCGTGCTTCAATTTGAGAAAACAGGGCTTACAAGTTCTACCTAGGTTATAAATTTTGTACACAGTTTTCAGTTTGTCAGTACAGCACAAACAGCAATACATGGAAGGAGCAGCCAAAAAAACCATCACTGGGATAAAAATAAGAATCTTCATTCTCCATAGTTCCTTAGACATTTGACTTCTTCATTTCAACAGACTTGTGACACCAGTATTTTAAGCAGTAGGAAGTATTCGATCCACTTACAATGAGTTCCTTACGTAGACATTCTGAATACTTCTCCCAGAAGACTGCATAGGAAGCCAAGACTGAAGGCAGCCTGATGCGCTTTTTGACCTCTTCAGCCTAGATGTTCAAAAAGCTACCTCAGACTATTCCACATGTCATAGAAGCAGCACAAATATGTCCTGAGGCATTTTAGTTTGCCAGAAAATGGGGTCAATTTCTCTTATTTTACAGAATGATTGATATACCACAATAGTAAAGCTGGAATATGATTGAATACCTCAAGGAAATTCACATCTATGCATACAAAAACAATCTCCAAATTCAAGAGAAAAAGTTTGTCTCATTACCTTCTCACCTTCCATACTAGGAATCCTGGCAACCATGCTCAATTTCACAGTATTAAGTACCAAATAAAATGAGAGACCTGTTCCACACATTCTTTTCTCTGTTATCATCTAAAGAAATGAAGAGACAGACAAAGCACACAATGTACTTTCCTGATGCACTTTTGAATAGCTAATGTGATGACCTAACTTAAATATCAAAATTGCCATATGGTACAGATGCCCTAAAAAGTCAAGTGAGCCTCCAGAGACAATTGTTAAAACACATTCTCACATTCTGTTATGTAGTTCAGTTATATGTTCTATGTAGATCAGCAAGTGCCAGGCATAGATAGTAACACTTCTGAGGCAATCAGAAGGGTAAAATACCACCCCTTTAACAGGGACACAATCAGGACTTTCTGAAGCCCCAGTGATTGCCCAATCACCCTTCCCTCCTCCTGTGTTTGAGCACCAATTTCAGAATAGTGCAGCTAAACTAGGTTATCATGATCTGAGGAAGCTGGAGAACAATTTTAAAATGCGCAGTTTTATAAATCTTTATTTTAGTGAACATTGTATGAACTATAAGCAATGTAACAGCTGCTACCGAAGTTCATTCCATTTCGAAAGTGGAAGAAGTGGACTGTTGTTCTGGTTCTCCCACAAATGAATTGCCATGTTTCCTTTAACTCACAAAAAAAAAAAAAAAAAAAAAAGGAAAAAAAAATCAAACCAAAAAACCAAACCAAACCAAAAACCCAACACACATTAAATGTAAAAAATGTAGCATATTTTAGGTTAATTTAAAAGATTAAATTATTCCAGGCCTACAAGCTGAAGACATGATCACACTCTTTCACAGATTACTCAGAAGCATGGTCAGGAGTGATGCATGTAAAACGGCTAACGGCAGAGTGTTACCATTTTTTATTCACTACACAGAGCAGACTAAAAATGAACATAAGGTCCTGCAGGGCAAGCTCTGTGTTGTGTAGATACAAAATCATTGCTCATTAATTAAAAAAAAAATCAGATGCAGTGGCTACAATAGAGAACAGTTAAGTGTGTGAAAAATGGAAACATACATCAAAATACAATGTATTCACACTTTCTAGGGAAGATCAACAGTGATACTGATGCTATGAGTCTCCTATTTTTTATTTAGTAGGTCTTAAAACTAAATTATTAACAGTGGACCACTCCACATCAGTCAAAAAGACTGAACAGGAGACCTTTTGCCTGAGGTTAGACTCTCAGACACTCCAATCAGCACATTTAAACTCTTAAATATGATGTTGCCTTCAGTATTTTTTCTATCTAGCTTCAAGAGCAATTTATGAGCTTATGAGAGACAGATGCCCACAGTGAAAAAATTGACCTGTCTTTTTCACAGGATGTGCAAACTTCAAGAACCTTGAACTTTTCTAATCCTTCAACAAAATACTTGCCTTCAGTTGCCAGATGGATATTTTTAAATAAAAATAAAAGCCACACACAATATTGAGACTAACAGCTCAACAATGAGACGGAATTCCAGCAGATTATGTATACGTACATACTCATGCAAGCAACAGAGAGAGCAAAGATGTAGCATAAACACCATCAACATAAAAATGAAATCTCTCTGCTGGACAGTTTGCCCAGTTTGTTACAATACTAAAGTAGCACAGGTAGGATAAGCAATTAAAAGAAAAAAAAAAAGTTTGCTTCAAAGAAGATATAAGAGACTACAATACAAAACACTTCCGTCAAAGTCAGTAACTGTTGTGCTAGGTGCTTACCTGCTAATTTGAATGTATTCCTTGTGAATTATATTGTTCATTAACAATGTACATAGTCACCAGTCTAATCCTGTCAGAACAGCTAGAAATGTGGGATGCAGATTATATTAAAGCTTTACTTTCCAAGTAGTAACGATGCTAAAAATAATCTGGATATTTTGAAAGAACACATGCTACTTTTATTACAAACTGTATATACTGCTATCCATCTCCAGTCAGACAACAGCAAAGCACGTTTATTTGACTGGCTTCTATATATGTAATCTGTCTCTTTGTGCACCCAGGTACTGAATACTGGAGTGTACACATCTACAAGTAAAAGTGACCCATCAGGCTTCAACATGATCTAACCAAGAGGAAAGCAATCCCTGGAGCAGAGATGCAATAAGTACTATAAGCATCAGAACTCTATCTGTTGAAGGGGTTGTCAGGCGTGAATGGAAACGTATATAGTTAGTTATCACAACTACAAGTGAATTATCACTTTTTTAAATCCTTAACATTAGACAGTTCACAAAATACTAAACAATTTTACTGGTAGTTGCCCTCCTTCCCACATATTTTCTTTTATAAAGGAACTAAGAACATGCAAACTCCAAATATCCACTTCATGCTGGTAAATTACTAGGATGAATACGCCTTGGCTGCTTGTAGTTGTAACACTAATTTAACAAAATAACTGGAGAAGACAGAATCACAGTTATACCTTTGTAGTATAACAGTGTCTGAAGTCCCAAATACTAATACAGGTGTAGCATCATAAATACATGCTTATGATAAAACCACTGTAATTTAGCACATGAACATCATTATGCATTTTCTAGCTTAACATAAATTACATTCACATCCAAAGACAATTGAAAAGCTTGAGACATAAACTTTGCAGGACTGGAAGGCCAAGACAGTTCCAATGAGTACTGATTGTTTGCTGATTGTTGCTAAGTCAGATATTAATCTTGCTCGAAAATCCTTTGCTCTAATAGTAAGAGGTGTAAAATATTTTTTGACACTGAAGTGAGCTCCCCTCTGAAACAACAACAGTAATGCGGCAAGTCAGATGAGCTGGCACATCAGAGCACTCTATTAATTCATGAAGACCAATAGCTTGTCTTTAAAAATTTGTAAGGGCTTAATGCACTCTGACAAATGACAAAGGTTATTAAAGGACAGCCTGTGGGAGTATAATTGCTTTGTGACTTTATCGCTATTAAGAGAAAGAACGAACATTGATAGAGAGTTAACACCATGAAACATGAGTACAGGAATCCACCAAAATCCTGACTCAGCAAAGCATATAAGGACATTCATTCCATTCCTGTATTACAAAACAATTAAGAACATGGTTAAGCATATACTTTATGCCTATCATTTAATTGGAGGAAAAAGCAGTCATCTTTTCAGGTGCCAAGACAGTCTGCAGTATAGTATAGACCAACTATACTACTGCTATATTGTCACATGTTTTCTGTGGATGATGAAAGGATTTTTATCAACTTTAGTGTAGTCTTTATATTGATTCTGCTGAAAAAGTTACAGGATAACTGAAAGTTTGCAAGGATTCGGTGTTCACAGCTCTGTCTACAACACTCACGGTCTCCTCAAGAAAGAAAGAAAGTTTTTCTGCAAGCATCAGTTTCTTCATGTTTCTCAAAAATACTTATCAAAGCTGAGGTGTAAATGGATTCATATTGCAAGAGTTTAATTATTTCAAAAGAGGAGGAGGAGGAACACCAGAGAGAAAACTGACAAGGTTAAAAGGAGACTGGGGGAAGGTTGAGTCCTAACTCATATTACATGAAAATCAATCAAGCTGACTTTTCAAGAATTACAAAGAAAGATGTATCATACCATCGCTCAAAGTGAGGGAAAATGAGGGATAGGACTCCCAGGTGCAAGGCAGCACTTGTTTTGTACAGAAATTAAGTACTACACGCTCTCAGCTCCCTGCAAAACACTGACTCCTAGAAAAGTTAAAGCAGGAGAGTCAATGCTTTGCACTGAACTAGCTAGGAATTCACGCTGAGCCTGAAGCCCTTGCCTTACTGATCGGCTTCCACTTACCCATAAGACTCCAGATTTTGCTTTTGTGGAGACAGCTGCATCTTCCTCTTCCTGTGCTTCTGCAGTGGCAAAGCACTTCTGACTGATCGGAAGCATCTTGCCTGAGGCAACACAGACCTCTCAAGTTTCAAACTGTTTTTTGCAAAGGCTACATCCCACTGCAAACACTATCCCTCCTCAAAACAGCATTAGTCGGAAAGGCAAATAAATGCATGGCATATTCAGAGGGGTACATAATAGGAAAAGAAAAGGTTTAGATACTTACTTATATCAGAGGTCCAATCTACATGATGGGGCGGTAGGGGAATCACAAAGCAAGTGACTGCTCAATACAAATACAAGCATCACATGGTCAGCTTGAATTTGATTGTACCACTGGAAGCTTTTCTTTTTGTTTTGCCTTTTTTTTTTTTTTAAGCACAAGATGTGTTGTATAAACAGCTACTTAAGTCTATGCTACCTGTCTTTTAGTAAAAAGAATTCATCGGGCCCTCAGACATTAGGCAGAGTGCAATTGGGTAACTAGTACTGACTATGGAAGGATCAAGCAACATTTATTAAACCCCAATTTGAACATCTCCACAACTGTTTCTGTATATTTTGTATTTCCTTGGAGTTAAGAACTATGACAAACCAAACAGACTTCATGAAACAGTCATAAATGTCCATTTCTGACCTAACTTTAAAGGAAAAGGCTTTTACAAGGTTTGCACGACATCCTCCTCTTTGGAATAATTTTTACCCTCAGCAGCCAACATACATTTGACCTCCCAGGCTCCACAGTGTCTCAGCCCAGATATTGGCACTTGGGCTGAGAATTTTGCTCAAGTTACAGTCTCAGACTTACACTGAGTCATCACCTCCTTCCCATCACTCACGTAACCTCAAGTCCTATTTAGCCTTACTGCCTAGCATGATCTGTAAAACTAGAGTAATCTACCTAGCCGTACCAGTTAGCTTTCTTTTTATCCTATTCAAAGTTGGAATATTATCTATATTTATTCATGTGCTTTCTTCACTGCTGTTGATGACATCACCTGAACAAATACTGTGACTGGTCTTAGTCACAGCTTTTGATAGACAAGGGCCAGTTTAACTAGGTCATAAATGAAATACTGTTTGAAAACAACCAACTTCCATTAGTAGATGAGGCTGCTATGGTTCTTCAGCAAAGGAAATTTACTACCTCCAAATAACGTTTGCAATGAAATGTTGCTAGAGCCAGTAAATCAGTGCCAATGCTACTCAGTAGCTGCTGGGCATAGCCTCCAGCCACATGGCAGAAATTACTCTTGCATAACATCAGCCCACATGAAGCAGCTATGTTTAAGAATTGAAGACAACTTGTTTAACAACCTTCTGTAACTAGCATCAATATTAAGACCCCCAAAGACAGCCAAAGTAGAAAAGTGGGAATAGAGCAGTGGTGATAGAAGGGAAAAGAATCTGAACCAATACTCCTTCAAGAATGATTCACATTTTATTTTGACACACCATAAAAAATAATCCTCCTCAAAACAAATTTGCTTGGGTAATACATTGTCATCATAAATCACATTTTCCTCTTCTGTCAGTGTCAGCAGTTTTCTTGAAATTCTTTGGGGTGGGGGGAATAAAATAGAAGAGCCAGAACCCTCTTCCAGCTTTGGCAAAAAAGGGCCATTTTGTTCCCAAAACATCTGTCTTCACATAACTCACCACCACCCTCCTGTAGGAGTCATGCAATAGGAAGCATCACATAGTAGGATCAACATACAAAGGCAATACCCATATAAAACTCCTTTCTACTCTTTCCAAACATGAACGCCTCTAGTTGTCTCATTTCTTCTCCAGTGGTGTAAATGTACATTTGTTCACATTTAAAACAAGGATTAATCTATTTTATGCCAGAAAGACATTCAGACCATTCAATAGAAGGACAGCAATGAAGTCAGTGCAGTTCAGAAGTCATGAACTGAAAGAAAACCATATATTAACAACAAAGACAAGCAAGCATTCAGCCTTCTCTACTTTTGTCCCTTCTTTTTGGCTTTCATGAGATTGTGTAACGCTTTTTTGCTTCTCCTTAGTCAACTAATAATTATTTGCCCACAAAGTATAAACTGGTTTTTATTCTGATTACAGTTCTCCACAATGACTTCTGATTGCTACACAGAAATTACTTTACAAAACTATGACAGTTGATGAAGCATTCATGAGAAGTAACAACAAAATATGACAAAGCCTTTAAAATAAGGCTTAAGTTTAATACAATTCAAGACTTTTACTACTGTTGGAGCTTAAAGATTATAGTAAATACCACAGTATTTACCTTCCTCCTCTATAAATATATAAAACTATACTTTATTTCTCTGATAATGCAATACAAAAATTCCTGCACCTCCTAGCTTAAAGTTCATGACTGTAGCATGGACTTTTCTATATTAGTTGTATATCAGCTTTAACATGGAAAGAACTGCATACACTATTTTTTTCCACTCTCTGGTCTTCAAGAATGTATACGCTCTTCAGACATAGCAAGTGGACAACAGGTACACCATTTACAACAGATTTGCAATCAGCACAGTAACATATATTTGTGAAGAAGTTCCATGTTGATGTATTACGAGAAGTAACTGCTCTACTGATTTAAACAAAAGACAAAGGTACAGTCAGGTGCTGTAAAAACCTATGCACACCACTTTACCAAGTGAGCGAAGATACCTGCAAGCAGAGGAAACATTTTTGCAGTCATGTAGATTAGAAGAATTTGTGGGAATAAAGTGGAAGCCAGAAAAACTGTCCAAAACTGGGTCATCCAAGGTGGCAGTTAGGCAGCACAGGAGTGATTTAAGAAGAACTGAGTACAGAGCAATCAGAAAGGTTATCAAAAAAGGAGCAGCAGAGGAGTCCCCTGTGTTTGTAAACCAATATACTATCATTAGAACCTGCCAAAACACACAAGTGAAATACCTACCCTGCACTCTTTCAAAATCTCAGCGTTCTGGTAGGGACAACAAAGCCTGTTAGAACTGGTGGCACAGAACAGCATCCACTCATCAGATTGCAAACTACTACAGAAATATGTAACAGAGCAAAGCAAGATCTGAAAGCTATTTAAAACACAGTCTGTTCTTAGTTTATGATTGAATTTTTTTATTTTGAAGACTTATTAGGCCATAGGTTCATTTTTCAAACATCCAAGGAAAAATAAAAACCTTGTAGGACTCACGTTAAAGGAATCCTCCATTGGGAAAAAACGTATCTCTATGAAAGGAAGATAAATACAGCCTATATACAGCCTGGATGAAATAAGGTTATGTAAGCTTTTTCTGTGACTTGTGATCAATGATAAGTTTTAGGCCTGTATTGGATCATCTTAAATCACAACAGAAAACACTGCTCCTTTACTATGGCAGCTTCAATTACATCATGAAGCCACTATGTAGATCCCTTGCAATTACTGGATGCCATCTGCATCCATGCTTGGCTTAAAGAATTTCTGAGGAACCACAGACAATTTCCACATCAAAACCAAACGAAATCCTAGAAAATAAGCATCAGAGGAAATTACTCCTGAATCCAAAATGCTTTTAGCAATTCTGAAATTAACAAATCATCAGTAAGACTGTGCATCCTTACCCATTTCACCAGAAGACCTGAGTCCAACTTTACTGAAATTTAATCTTCAAGACATTTTCCTCTCCTGGAAGGCACGTTTCCAATACCCTTTTGAAAAACATCTGCTATTCTGACTTGTATTTCAGAAACAGATAACATGCTAAGAATTGTTTTATAATAATTTCAATTTAAATTAATTTTGAGATTCTTAAGGATATGTCAGCTAAAGAATGTCTGGAAGCATCAAGCAAGAAGAAAAAGAACCTGCTAACCACCACTGAGAACACTACTGAAAAATATATTCCAAGACATGAGAAACCACAACAAAGCAAAATTGGTTCAAGCAAGCTGGGATCATGCTTTAAAGGAAGAGAGTATTTATTCTCAAGAATTCCCTAAGTTTGTCTATGCAGCTATCAAGGTGTGGACAATGAATTTAATCAAAGTAGCCTACACATATTTGGAGATTATTTTGTTTCTTACATTATCTGAATGCAGATGTGGACACAATTCTAAAAGTTCACAATACTTTCACAAAAACTGTGAAAAACAAATTAAAAGCTGTGATTAGTACTCAGTACTACCAAGCAAATGTCTTCAACAGTTAGCATTCCAGTAGTTAAAAAGCAAGATCGAAGCTGCAAAACATCAGCATATAAATTTAATTAGTATGTATGAGAACGATGGGTAGGGAAAGAAATCAAAATTGGAAGACAGAAAACTATTTTGCACTACTAGAACAAAGTATTCCAGTACTTGAAAAATTAAACATTTTTAAAAAAGATCCCTCTCAATAATCCTAAATAAATAAAATCTTGTCAGCACATAAAATCTTCACAGAGTAAGGCAGAACTCAAAGTAATTTGAATCTGAACATTAATCTCTGCTAATTTAACAATAGAAACTTCACCCAATCATTCTACAGAAAAATAGTGACTATAGGTTATTAAAATTGCTGTTATTATTAAAATACATTGTTATTAAAATAGTTTTAAGAGCACCAAGTTACCAAGGCACCTAAATCCCAAGGATTTTCAATGAAAAGACAAAGCTAAACAATAGCAATAAAGCTTAAAATGCTGTTTAGACACTGATTTCAAAGGGCGGAAAAATGGTGAATTACAGATCTTAGCGTTTCGTTAAGCCAATTTTTGTATTGTAGCCTCAGACTACTTTCTTCTCCTCAGCTGAAATATTATCTGAAGAAAAAAAAGAAAAAAGAAACTCTCAAACTAGCACAAATGAAGTTTTTATAGGTCACATGGGATGCCTGCTGCCATGCACCAGATGTGTGCAGGAAAAAAGAAAGTGGTCAACGTATGATATTAAAAAACGATGCAGTTTCAAATATTTTAAACATGATGTCAAGTGCATTCAACAGGTCTACAAATGCATTACATTAGCCTAAATTTAGTAGGTGATAATTGAAATCAGAGATCCAGTCGTTACCACTGACATGTTTCTAAATATTACCCAATAAATTTTTGTCTGTTTCAGATTCTGTATGACAGCTGGCAGTTGGGAGGGGGGAAATCACCAAGGGGATACGTGCACACACATGTGCAAAGTTTCTGTATTTAAATGCCAGTATCTTCCCTTTCTAGAGTTAACGTAACAGTGACAATACTGCATACAAACACACGGTCCCACAGCTGAATTCTCCAAGCTGAATGTTTTCCGTAGGTTCTACCCAGCATCTTGCAGGAAGCACTGGGAATGGCACAGGATGGCATCTTAACTAGCTCTAATTGTATTTCCCGCACATGAATTTTCACAATGAAGTTTACTCACTTCTTTTAGAGAGATGAGATCTGTCCTTCCCACTTACCCTCACTGATCATCTCCTAATTTTAGCTAGGAAAGAAAGAATGTCTACCAGAAGTAGAACACATAGTCTCAGTCCACATCTTTTTTGTTGTTACTGTTGTTATTTTTCTAATTCTATACCATTCAACCACAAGAGAACAAATATGAGAAAATCCTGATCCCCCTGAAGGCAAAAAAAACATTTTTCCATGTCTACAATGCATTTGGGTTTTTTACTTTTTTTTTAGTCTCAGCTGGATCATCACCTTGCTGACACATCCGCTATCAGATAGGAAGTTCAGCTAAGTAGCACATGAGAATAAACTGCCTACTGTGTTGTAGGATCATGACAGATTTGGCAGGTGGAGAGGTGTGAACCATCACTTTGCACAACATGCAGAAGCAGTTTATAAAAGTTGTTATGAAGGGCTGAAAATTATTTTTGGAATCCATAGTTTATCAACAAGGCCTCTTCACGTCTCAGTTTTGCCATTTGTAAAATGGAGACAGTGTTGTCTTTTCACTTCTCAAAAGGGAACTGAAATTGAGAACACACTATTAAAAACTGTGCCTGAAAAGGTATGCCGGGCATTTTACGTAACACCACCCACAGATTGGCTTTTGGCTGGAAATTTAAACATCTAGTTAGAATGAGTGAAGGCTGGGAATGGAAGAACAAGGCTTCCACTACTAAAATTACAGTTGTTCAATTTAGGCGCATAAACTTTTGTGTACAAGCAGCAAAGACTTCCTAAATTTCATGGATTATAATCTTCTAAAATTATGTCTAGCAAAATGAATTCCAAAGAACTTTGAAAAGACTTGTTTTTTGTTTTGTTTGTTTGTTTTTTAAAGGAGGCTTTAATAAGGCAAACCACCTTCTCCCTTAGTATTCTTTTTTAAAGGAAGATCTACTTCTATCCAAAGATTTAAATTAAAAGGAAGCTATATGTTACTCATTCTTAGCTTTTTCGACCCTAAGACACAAAAGACCCATAAAATTACTAGCACTTATTAGAAGTATTTCACTTTGCTGCGGTCTCAAGAATTAAAATTAAAATTAAAACTGTAGTCAACATTAAACACAGACTGTAGTAAACCAGCAAGGAGGCAGCTTGGGTATAAACATAGTTACCAATGACAAACTTTGAGAGCCCCACATTAGGTGGTGGGGAGGGGAGAGGAAACATCAGCTTGACATTTTTTCTGCTGCTCAACTAATTGCTGGAATCAAATTTTCGAAAATATATCTATAGAAAAAATCCTACATTTATGAATAATGATTCTACCTGTAGTAAGTACTATCAAAATTGAGAACTTCTAAAATCTACTATATCAACAGCTCTATTTAAAATGCAAAACCAAATAATTTTAAAATTAAGACTTCTAGTAAATTGTTGTTCAGAAACATCCATCTTGAAACTTCAGTGCAGCCAGTCTCACAGATCAAGAGTTAGTCCTTCACCAGATTTGGTCAACACAGTCCTCAAAAGCCCTGAAGTTCAGACAAGGTCATTTAGAACTCTAGTCACAGGTCATTCTGGAACAAGGTGGGCACATGGGGAGTGTCCTGCAACACCTATAGCATATGGTTGTTAAAGTTACTGAAGACATATGTGCTGATCTATCTGTCTTATGACTTTTGATCTAAAATAAAAGCAAAATGGCAGCCTTTTATGACATTTTTATTCTATTCCCTTTCTCCTCCTCCTCCATTAAAATATTATCCTCCTCTCTTTTTCACTATCTGATATTAAAAAGTCATTTATTGCAATAAAGGGATTTAGCGATTTGGGAGTAACTTTTGCATACTGTACACCCTCTAGACACCCAGAACTATGCTAATAATTTTCTTCCTATTAATTGTCTCATCAACTCACAGCTGGCTATGCTTTTTATTTCATTATGTTATTCATCAATCTAAAATAGAACTATAACAGAAAAAGAAATTGGAAAGGAGCAATTTCAATATTTCAAAACAGATGCAAATCAACGCCAGAGATGCTACACAGCATATTTTTATTGAGACAATTCTATACATGTCTGAAAAATGAACTTGCAATAAACTCATATCCTGTGGAGGTATGTTTTCCCTTCCATCTTATGAGCTAATTATGCCAACACAACATAACATTTTCCTAAATGCCTTATAAACTGACCCACTTACTCAGAAAGTATTATTTTTAAATTGATGTGATAGATGCAAACTGGAACGTTCAGATTTCGATTCTGGCACCAATTCCCGGATCCCCTTCCCAAGTAATTTAAGGACTTCCTCCCGATAGTTTTTCATATTCTTTTAACTGACATTTTATCTTTATACAGTATCTCAGCAGAATGAACATGCACTAAAACAATGACAGCCCTTCTTTGGCTGTCATCTCTCATTCTGGCAAAGACAGATGTCTTACACTGGCTTATACCAATAATAGAGCCGACAAAAAACAACAGAGACTACCTGCCTCTGATGTAAAGGCACCAATTCACATTTGTGACACTCATTTGTCAATTAACAGATTTCTTCCATTGTTGACACATGGGACTTAAAAGATGTGGGCTAGAATGTGATGAATTAAAAAAGACAGATGAGTAAGCTATGAGCTGCAAAGTAATACTATAATGTGCTTTAGATAGGAATATCAACTGACACCCCTGACAGGCCATACAAGGTTTTATTTCATTTTGCTCTGTATCTAGGCTTCATACTTTGTCTTCTTTGTTCTCTTTTCATCAAGCTCCTAACATCTCATTCTGACAGCCAGAGACATTTAAGGCACTTTCGTTTCAAATGCAAGTTAGCATACTTGATTTGTCATTAAAATGCAAAACGATTGCCATTGCAGGTAAATGTAGGTATGCTTAAAAGGTTATATCTGCAAAGTAAAAGCTGAAAATGGTTTCTGGCTGCTTTGCTTAACTCTTTCACCAGCCTCAGAGTTTTTCTAAGGCAAATGTTACTGCGCTCCAGTAGAAGTGTAGCAGCACCTGCAGTTTTAAACAGGGCACATTTTAGTATATTTAAGTAACATAAAAGGCTGATGTTACAATGTTAAGCACTGAGAAGTACTGTCAAGTTTACACATGGAGCCTTAGCACTATTTACACACGAGTATGGAAAGAGTCTATTATGCATAGCTCTCTGGGGTCAAAGCTCTCTCATACGCTTTGCTAGCTAGACACCAATGAGTAAAAAGCAGGGGTTTTGTTTGTTTGTTTGTTTTTCATACACTAGTTGTGGTTGCTTTAGCTGGATTCACCAGTGACAGAACAGCAATTTACTTTCTCTGTTCAATGATCACTTAAAAAGACATGAAGGCCTTAAAATAAGTAAACAAAGCAAAGGACAAGGAATAGATTTTAAAACACTGCAGAAAACTAGACCTGTACAGGATGGAAAGGAGCAGCATAGAGCTTTCTACATATATGCACAGATGTGAATGTGATCTATAATATGAATAAGGTTATTTCTATTCAACATCTATTCAAAGATCTCAGTTGTATTCAGCATATAAAATCTAGTGAAAGGAAATACCTACTATTTTCTGCAAGTGGCAAAAGGGTTGAAGGGTTTCACTCCACTCACTAACATGCAGAAGCCTTTTTCTTTTTTTTTTTTTCCCTAAGAATGACAGCTGTATGGCAATCTGCAGTCAAGGAATCATTCAGAAAATCTGATTTAGTTATGACCTCATATTGCACTAGATAAAAGGTACAGAACCCAAAACATCTGGTGCTTCTGTGTATACAATGAAGCTTACTGACCAGTTCCAACACTACTGTGCCTCTTTACAAAATAGGAATTATTTATTCATTCCAGGTTATATGATAGTAATAGACTATGCTGTAAATACAAGTATCAACTTTATAACTACCAGCTGCCTTGACGGGTTTCTAGTGCTACTTTTTTTGCCCACTTTACTTCTGCCCATTTCCAGTGCATTTCTGTCTCCACAGAGAAATAAAACGAAAAAAGAAAAAAAAAAAAAAAAGTGCCAGTACCTTAAAGCTAACTTCACCTTTTTAGCTTGGTATCAAATACGAGGGCTAAAGTAACCATGATTTCCATCTGCTGTACTAAAATGCACAAAGAAACACTTGCCCATTCACTTTCAGCTCAATACAGACATATGTATGTCCTCTCTTCCTCCATTTCCCAATGAGTAGAAAGTGAGACAAATGATGGTCAAAATAAAATTTACAGTCATGCATTTGTCTCCTTAACTTCAGAAACTTCTTTTCTGTTGCTCAGTAATTTAAATGCAGGTGAAGCTCTTGTTTCAAACCACCTGTGGTTGCAGTGACCAGAGTATGTAATTTGGTGCCAAAGTAGTGGCCCACATTAAATGGGGTGAGATAGATTCTCATTAGAGATATGTCCACATTTCAAAAGCCCTATTATTAGTGGCAGTAACAAACCATTTGTTGATATGACTTATTTAAAGGAAGCCAAAGAATTAACAGTGAAAGAAATTGAACTACCCTCTGACATTTCCCACTTAGGCTGGAAGACAGCTTACTAATCGTGCACCTGGTAGAACTGGAACCAACACTGTATAGGAACAGCTGAGCTAGCTAATGCCTGGCTCCTGATTACAAGCAATACAGTGAACAAAAGAGAGAGCATTTGCAAGAAAGCAAGAACCTCATGTTGCACCTGCACCCAGATCTCTCATCAGCACCTTCAGCAGCCTTCTGTGGATTTAAGGAGCTGGAAGCAGTGGGAAGAAAGAAGGAGGGTACAGAGTGAGAGAAGAAAGGAAACTGGACACATACACAGCCTTTCACTTAGTTGGCTAGTTTCCATTTCTTAGAAAACGCAGTATTTGACAATTTTTTCCCAAAGCCAGTCTAACATAATCACCTTCACACATGACTGTTTCTGTGCTATTCCAAAGTACTCCACTGTCCAAGACAGAGCGTATATTAAATGCAAGATAATAGGTAGAAAAAGAAAGCGTTCAGATCCTTGAGTGGCTGTAATTTTAATATCCACACAGTGGACTGTCAAATTATCTTAACATAACTGTGTTGGAAGCAGAGTTTTCTGAATATTCAATATACAGTTATTCCCTGGCACGTCTACAACACCTTTCCCTCAGCCTTTAAGTGCTTTAAAATAAGTAATACACTTTATCACTTCCGTAACTAGGTCAGGTTTTCATCTTTCCTCTCCTGCTAAAAGGTCTTTAAAGTCCTAGGAGTCTAAAATGCAGCATCCTCATCCAGTGCTTATGTGGCCTTGCAGATTTAAAGTAAGTAAAGTAAGTCTTGGATCCTTAATGTTTAAAATGGTTCAAGGACAATTGTGCAGCATTTCCTTGTGCTTTAAAAGATTTTACACTCAAGAGATAGAATCATTTTTAGCACTTTGTAAAAATGAATGAGACCAAAAATAGATGAACAGAAACCTTAAACCACTGTCCAAAAAATAAAACTTCACTAGTCATATCCTGGTCATGAAAAGCTGCTCTATTGCTCTAAGTATGTAACTGGATGCTCCCAAAAACCTAAGGATTTAAAATTACAATATACTCATCTTGAAATCATGAAAAGAAGAAGAGATTAAAAAAAAAAATACTCATGATGAATAAGTATCTAAACTAATTACTAAAGCAGTCGTTAAGTCACCACAAGTGCTTCTTACAAATAATACATATGCTAACTTTGATCTTCAAATTAATTGCTGGAAACAATGACTTTATAAAAAATGAACGTAGGTAATAGGTAGCTTTTCTGTTAAATTCATAAAATTAGTTCCCTGTCGGCATGTCTGATCACAGATTAACATTCTAAGGGAAAGACAGCTCATGTTTTGGAATGTAATTTAAAAACATTGAGCACTATGATGTCTTTCCATTGAGCATATTCACAAGGAACAAACGGCAGTAGTTGGCCCAACTGCCAAATGGGAAATGCAGAGTTAGCTCATAAAACATGAGCCACATTTTCAACATCATTAACTATATTTTAACTATATATATTCCTCAGATTTCAATATCTATCAAAGCAAGCATTGAAAAATGATAATGGAAATTCAAAAATTAAGGACTGAATGTACTCAAAATGGTTGCATTAGTCCAATGCATTATATAAAAATGAACTACCTGAGAGAATAGAGCCCACAAGCTTCATGCTAAAAACAAAAACAAAAAAATCCCTCCCAAAAAATCCCCACAGACTTTTATGTTCTTTTGTTAGTTTTACAAAAACAAGAAATTGTTTGGAGTTAACAAGTAGTAAGTCTTGCACTGTCGCTCCAGTCTTCGGTGCAACAATACTGACAGAGAAAGAGCCTGACTTAACCAAGCCCAGACACAGGGAGCTGGCATCTATGACAAACAGCTCATAACCTGCAGTGTGCCTCAGTCACCACTGGACTGACAACACATTAAATGCCAGTAAACTACTTTGACAACAGCATCCCATGCACACTATGCTTTGTATGAAAAAATTAACTAGAGGTGTGCACACGTTCAAATACTACTACCTACCAATACAGCTCATATACGAACAATAGACTTAAGTACCTGAAGAGAAGCTATTCGAATCTGGTCCAATTTGTAAGACCTTATCAACTCCCCTGAGTTTTGGATGGATTACAAACTATTCTCTAACATTAGATATTTTACATCTCTTAATTATGTTTTTCTAAAAGTGATTTCTACAGTCTTTCACCATAGCAAGGGTTCCTACAAACATGAGCAATAAGTCGGCTCTAAAAATGAACAAACTCATATGGCCGTATCATACAAAGCATGTTCACTGCTACCACTCACAGACTCGGTAGAAAAATTAAGTTAAAAATTGAGAAAAAATTATAAAGAAAGGAAATGATCTTCCAACTCACTCAGGCAAGCATGGTGAAAAAGAAAGACCAGGAAAAAACAAAACAAAAACAGAAATAAAAATCTTGAAGCTTCACATGATTGCCAGCATCAGCTCATGGGTAAAGCTCGCGACCGAGCTATAACACTGCATTAACTATGACCTTAAAGACAATATAATTATTGTATAGCATGTCTGATTTGACATGTTGGCTCCTGAGCCTGAGAAAAATGCATGGCCCTTTTGCACTTTTATGCTACTCATTCTTCACACTTGCATGAGCTAAGGCTTTGGGGATTGTCTTTTTAAATTGAGAAATCACCTCAAAAATAATTTATGTAAAGATGGTTTATGTAAAATGGAGGATCTCAAAAATGGCACAAACCACACAAGACAACATGTAAAAAACAAGCAATGCATGAACAGAAGCTTTGTAAGGATTTTCCCTGCAAAATGCCAGCTTGTTATTTGTACCATAACGACTCAGCAGGTTTGTTGAATACTGGAGGACAGAGACTCTTCTTACTGAGTGATTGGTAAGCAAAACTAGTTAAGTACTTTACATCTGCAACCAGATGCTGGGGATCTTGTGTACTGCATTAGGGAGAGAAGACACCTTTCAGCAAAACAGAGAGGAAAAGAAACAGACAATAGATCCAGGGTTAATTCAAGTTCTTCCCTCCAGTCAAGCTCCTTGTCCTCAGACAACAGCTATTCCTGCAGTCCTTCGCTCTTGTTTCACAAGAGCAGTGATGAAGAAATACTGGTTTAGAGTAAGAGAGATTAAGGAAGTCAGAAATAGGAATAGTCCATCTGATTACTACACTTACTTCATCACGCCCTTCTCTTTAGCCCCCAGTATTCTTTTAAAGAAGTGGCTCTCAGTCTTAAAACCCAGATAATCATGGACTACGCAGGAAAAGTCACCAAGAGTATTTGTAATCTATTGATATTCTTTGAAAACTAAAACAAGCACATCGAACTATTTCTCCTCCAAATGCCAATACTTTCCATTGATTGTGGTAGTCTTTCATTTATTAACTGATTTTCTCTCAATATGACAGAGATTTCTGTTATTCAGAACAGAATTCAAAACAAAAAAAATTTTTGTTTATGAATACAGTTCTCACAAGAGGAGCTGGCTTGACTGCACCAGTGAATTAAGCCCTCCAGGTACCCAGAGAACAAGTGCAGATTGTGCTGATTTAGCCTCCAACATCACTCCATTTAGCCTCCAATGTCACTCCAAAAAACAACTTCCATCTCACAGAAGAAACCAGATCAAGAGAAAGCAGCTCACTCCCCGCTCATTCAAACAGAAATAAAATAATGTGATGCAAACACCAGTTCACTGGGAAATGCTCCACCTCAGTCAAAAAGTCTTTATCAACAGCCTTCAGTCAATGGATGCTTAATATGACATTCAATCTCTATTCAAGTCCAAGGAGTTTGTTACTCACCTTTGTCCAGGAGTACAGATTTCACCTCTACTCATGACTGTAACAGCCCCTTAGATGGATGTCACAAAACAACAACTTTCATCATCCATCACAGCAATATTCATTAGTTATATTTAAGGATGTAACAGTTCAAGCTCACAACCTTATTGTACTTCATGTTAAATTGTTCAGTATGTTTAACATTTTTACCAGATTTAACAGCTCTAGTAACCCCCCAAGAATTCTCGACTACACAATATGAACACACACTGACTCCCAGCCCCCACCCCATTTTGTTCAGGTACAAGCTTTTGCCCAATTCTGCAACATCACACATTCTAAAGAAAACTCCTTCCACAGTATTAAGCCTTCTTGAGAAAAGCAGAACAGAAAACAATCTTATGTTCTGATCTGTCAGATACAGTAAATCAATGGATAATGGCTAGCACTGGAGGTCAGAGGTATATATACTACAGTGTTTTCACAGTCCGTTAGTGACTATGTCGCCATAAAAAGTCAAGCAAGGATCAATGGACAAGAAGAGAGGCTGATGGGACTAAAGAAGACAACAACCACCAGTATTAGATTGAAATACAATTTATACTAAGTTTTCCTTACGTATTACTGAGCTTGGAAAAATAATTTACACAAAAAAAATACCACCCAGCTTTCATCCTTGGCACAGCATGCTCAAATCAGTGATATATTTCAATACGTTTCATAAGCCATTAATCTGACATTCTTAAAATTAGTCATTCACTGGTCCCTTCATATCAACAATAAACCAGTGACCACAAATAAAACATACCAGGAAAACATACAAGTCACAAAAAACACACACAGTATAATACTTTGTAAAGGTAAATATTCTGTTATCACATTTAAAGGTGACAAAATAATGGAACACTTTCATGGCTACTATATGCAAGACAAGGTATATCTCAGTAATATTTTTTAATATTATTCAAAGTTTTCAAAGGGAGAAAAGGTTTTCTTTATACATTACCCAGATCATATCTGGTTCCTGTTGAAATGACACTTTTCAAAAAGAGGAGGAAGCATGAAAGGAGGGAAAAGAAGGGGAAGAAGAGAGCAAGGAGTGGATTTAGTTTTGATTGTCTGCTAACTCACAAAAGTAGAATTAATATTTGAAGTCTCAAATCCTTTTTGTTACCAGTGATACTCTTCCTTCCATTCTTACAGTAGACATACACCTACAAAGCTTTACTTACTCCCTAGGTATTACCATGTAGAAAGTGAAGCCATCATCACATTTGTCTTCAGTCCATCCAGTAGGGTAAGACTATTTCATAGTTATTGCAATAGAACGACAATTATGCATAAGATAGTCCACAGTGATTAATAAACATGTAAAACTTCATCTGAAAAACCACAACATCTGTGAATTTTAAATTTAAATGATTCCTTGTATATAAATATTTCATTTAGCAAATTGATTTCCAACAGAAATGCTTCTAAAGAATGACCACTCTTAGCAGTGTTAGTGTACATTTATTTTCAGACATTCTTTACATTTCAACATCACTTAAAATACAGCATCTTGCACTTACTGTAGGACATCACTTACAGGAAAACTTTAAATACCCACCTCAAACTACAAACTACTGCAATAGTAGGAGAAAAAAAATTCAAGGATTTATACATTTCAGATTGCTTACTGATAGAAAACAGTATCTCTTTGCTGAAGTCTCTAAATACATCTCCATTTACCTGGAGTGACCGATTTCAAGTACAAAATTTACAAACATTTGTAAACCACTGTTTTCTTAGAGTAAGAAAGAAATCTCAGCTACTACTAAGCATCTTTCTTTAAAAAAAAAAAAAAAGCAATACAAAATCTTCAATACTTAAACATATTAATTCCCCTTTCACATAGTAAACTGTGGTCATGCTTGAAAGAAAACAAAAAACAAGGAGAGTGAAACAGATTAACTGCATAGCTCCAATACACTTATTTCAGACAACATACTATAAATCATCTTGAAACAAAACAGGCAATTATAATGTGCACAAATGTTATGATACTATGCATCTCTGCTGGTCCAGTGGTTCTAAATTATTGAAACTGATGGCTGAACAAGGGCATATTGTTTCAACACACTTGGATTACTTGAACAATATGAATTATTTCTTTAGCTTTGCAGATCTCCCTAATGTCAATAAGCAGATAGATAGATGTCTCTTAGGTAATTCAGGCCACATCTACAGGGACTAAAATATATGACCAAAATTTCTGTAGCAAGGTATTCTGTTTGTAAAGAATCATGACTCTTTTATTTTTTTACTTTACTGCTTCAATACTGTAAGAAGCATCTAAAATTAAAGCAGGTACATATATTTTCCTTCAAAGCATTCAGTGAGGACAGATCAGCAGCTCCTTTCTCCTTCTAACCACTACCCCATATTTCAATCCTCTTCACCTCGGTGTAAAAGAAACAGGAGTGAGAGCCATAAGACAGAATCATTTCAAAACACAATCAGCTATTTGTAAACCACACTTTCTCCTGCAGAAAACCTCCAACTGCTAGTTGCAAGAAAAAGCAGCAAGTAAGGTAAATCAATTAGCTTGCTAATTTCTCACCCTCATTTATTTAGCTCTGCACTGTATTTGTCGTAATTGACTATAATTATGTTAATTACTAACTCCAGCATAATTACTATATTTATTGTCATTGAGCATACTATGTACCCAAAGCAAAGCTGGCATTTGTCGGGCATCAAAAAAATAAATAAATAAAACCACAGAACTGTCGGGAGGGGTTCTCTGAAAACTGGCTGATATACCTTCAGCAAATGAAAGGGCAAAAGAGATTTCATGCAATGCTAGTTTGAAAGCATCGGTTCATTAAGGATATTAATTTTCTGATAACTACACATTTAAGCATGACACACTGGAGCAGTATCTACAGGATTTAGCAATTATTAATGCGTGACAGTTTCAAATGCTAAGTGAATCAATTAAACAGCAGCATTCACAATTTGAGAAGAGATAACTGCTTCATAACTGCCTAAGACTACAATTTTCACATGACAAAAAAGGGCCATTCAGGCTCCTTCAAAACCTGACAGGTCAAGAAAGAAGTTTGAAACAAAAGCACCTTATAACCATCATCTCTCCTCTTTACTTGTCAGATCAACTTTGCTAGTGTCTCCGCTGAAATGGCATCACCATGCCAGCTGCCACAAGGTGATTTTTCATGTCTTGTCAAAGAAATCTTTTATTCTATTTGCTCTGCATTAACATGTTACATTTATTGATCAAGCCCTTTCTGCAGCCACAGCAGGGCACTGTGCTCTTATGCCTAAGGGGGCTTTGATGTCCTGGTGACATTCTAGACCGAATAATGCACATACTAAATGGATTTAATGCAGAAATGTGTTTGTGCATGACAGCTACATTAATAACAGCCCCTCACACTGATAAATATGCAATTGCTACGATTAAGAGTTACCCAATTATGGTGAAAATATTTTTCTACGTTATAAATAAAACCATCAAAAAGTTTTAACAATAGTGCATTTTCTTCAACATTTTAAAATGCTATAAAGATCAATCTAAAGGCTTTTAAAAAATATGTCATGCTTTGTTTTGAATTCTGGCTTTTATTTCCATCTCCCTTTTGTTGTTCATCTTCCTGTTCTTATTGCTGCATGCACTGGGAAGGTGGCAAGAAAATAAAATAAAAAGGCCTCTCTTTCACATACTCAAGTCACAAAGAAGAACATGCCCTGTAAAACTCAAGACCAGTTTCAAGCTGCCACTTGCATACTCCCCCAGGCAAGAAAACAGTAGGTAGAAGGGAAACACAAACAATCTCTAGTCTACAGAGAGGATACTACAAAGCCTCAGCCTCACAAAAATCATGGAGGAACATTCCAGACTAGGATTAAAGTCCAACGGGATGTTTTCCCCCCTCTTAATGGGACAGTGGAAAATATGCACAAGCACACACTGTGAAAATTATTCATGCCTCTAGCAGAAATAATCTGCACCCTAGAGAGAGGGAAGAGATATTTGTATCTCCATGAGCACGATTATTGGATTAATCCTTCCTCATTGGCCAAGACTAAAGAGTCACTCTCCCTTTCACCTCATAGCTTAGATCCAGAAGAAATCTCTGTGAGAAAAACAAAAACAACTCACATGTTTAAAACTACTGAGGGCAAAATCAGAAGATGGACTTCTCTGTGAATCAAGCTGTAGATATTTATAAAAGCATGGCACCTATTTGTACAAAACCACTGACATCTGTTACTCAAGCACTTGAGCGCATTTAGCCTTTAATGTGAAAGAAAAAATTTGGCACAAAGATAGTTACTAGGACAAATAAAATAACCTTTAAATAGGTGGGGCTTTTCTCTCCACAAGCCAGCAAGATGTATCTAAAAAAAACTATTATCTTTGGTTCTTCATACAAATCTCCACTCCCTACCTACATTACATCCTTCCTACTTACGTATTCCTTTCTTTCCTTCACCAGTGATGATTATTTACCTTTGCTCTTTCAGCAAAGTCTCCCATAACCCTAATACTGCCCCATCACTGACTTTCTTTGCCATACTCTATTCTTTCACTACATGGGAACCGGGGAACGCTTTCCACATATTATGAAACAAAATAGTGGCCTTTACAGCACTCTATTATTAGGAAAGGCTATCAAATACAGTTGCCATGAGAGACTCAGGAGCAGATTTCCAAATCAAAACATCTCTGCTCCTGAAACATGCCTTACTGAAAAGACTCGGTGTAAATAACTCATTTCTAAAATAGCTGAAAATCACTACCAGTATCAAATCGAAAAAGCTGCTACAACTCAGTCCATTTTATGATGGCCACACCGATAAAGCTGCAGAATCATAGTATATTCTACATTGGAAGAGGCATCTAAAGGTCATGTAACCAATCCCCTGCTCAGAGCAGGGTGACTTCAAAATTAGATTAGCTTGTTTGGGGTTTTGTCCAGTTGTGCTTTGAATATCACCCAGGATGAAGATTCCACAGCTGACAAGAGTTTGGCTCTATCTTCTTCACAACCCACAGCGGAAGAAACTCCTTCATTTATATAAAATAACAAACTGAATTTCCCAGAAAAACACAATGGCATCTCTTTAAATGTCTTAAGGGACAAGCTTGACAAAAGTTGTCTGCATATAAATCACAAAATATAGCAGGTTTGACTAATTCTTTCCTACTTTATTAATAGCATCAGCCTGTCTTTCCACACTTTTTCGAGCGTACCTGGACAAGCCTCTAAACACACATAATTACAGTGGAAAGCCTTAAATGGCAAAATAACTTACCTGGCTCTATTCTGACTTTTGCAACAAAGTTACCTATATTACGATGGTATCAAAATCAGTATGATTCACTGAAGCAATTGTTCAACCAAGTTTTACATTATATCAGTTGCATAAGAAAGTTTTCTGACATCTGTATTGTGCAGTACAAATACGTCTTTCTGATAAGGTTCTCTTATGTGGATAAGCGTGTGTGTATGAGCACAGTAAAGGCTGCAAGTCTACAACTGCACATGACTTCTGGTTCAGAAAGGACACCACTGTCAGTTTGCTGCCAAATGACCCCAAAGCTGAACATGTTACTACAACAAAGATCTCACTTTTTCTCCAAGCAACTGTACCCATGATAGCAATATCAAATAACATGACTGCATATACAAAACCAAAAAACACAAAACCAAAAAAAAAACTTCCTTCTATGCTCAATTTCTTAAATTCTTAATGTAATTGTTATGTAGTCAGAAATTCTATTGGCACTTTTACATAACAGAATTTGATGCCTGCTACAGAAGGATAATTCCTTCCCAAAATACACTCAGCAGTAGCCACACTTACAGAGAATAGGACACAGAAACCCTATTACATGCAAAACAACTTTAAAAAAAGGTTGGTAAGCACCTATTTACTGCCTACAGCTGAGAGCTGGTAATTGTTGAGTATTTCAGCATTTCTCCAGCTTAAACACAGGCTAAAAAATTAGTGACCACTGAAACATTTTTTTCTTTCACAAGAACTCACGCTCTCCTTAAATAATGAATCATATTATAATGAAAACTAACATGTTTACTGCAAATAACTACTGTGCCAGCAAAGCATAAAATTCTCTTTATCTTTTTCTATATTTTGATCACCCTAGGTCTTCTTCATTCAACATATGCCTTTACTAACACATACCAGGTTTTTCTAGAAAACCAAACTTCTTTTTAGAGACATTAAAGTGTAGGCATTTAAGTGTAGACATTAAGTTTCCCCATTGAAGACAACCTACTAAACTTTTAAAATTAAACATTCACTGATGAAAATCATAAACCTCATCACTGTACTATAGCACTGTCAGATTTTTTAAGCAATAATATTTGCTTAAAGAGAATGACAATGATCTTACTGTTTACACTTGCCTCAACAGCTGGCCAAGACACCACTTCTATATTCATATTCATTTAAGGCTATGACATTTATTCTAGATCTGTTTATATAATATGCAGCATTCATATATAAGAGCAGACCAGTCTGAACAGCTACTGTGTAATAAATGCTTCATTCTCAGTTTCTATACGTTTAGTATATCTCTCACAGCTCAAATAAAAAAAAACATTACTGCTCTCATTACATTTAGTATTAGCTTTCCTAAGCTAAAAAACAAAAACAAACATACAACAACAACAAAACTCTCTCCTTTCTCCAAATCTGTTTTTTGGCCTTAGAATGCTTTTTAAACAACAAGCTATCCTACATCAAAAGTTGATTGCAGTTACTCCAAAAACTAGCACCTTCTCTCTTCACAAAGATTAAATGAAAAAGGATACTGTAATAACTAATGGGAATACTACAGCATTCTTAATCCATATATTAAAATAATGAAAATAAATTCTAACTGCACTTAGCTTTAGCACTTAACTACACAAAAATAAAATCATACCATGACAACAACAAAAATACATCATCTGGGAAAAGAGTATTACAAATCTCTGGCTATTTTAAGTAATAACCAGAGATCTACAAATAAAAAGAAGGGAGTGAAGCACACACTTACTTGTATTTTGGTTAAGAAAAATTCACTTTTGATCCCATTCTTCACTTCTTCGGGTAATGATGCTTATTTTCCATTTTGAGCAGACAATAAACCATAGGCTCCTCGCTGGACATTTACATTAACATGAGAAAATTCCAGACTCACCTGGTTATTTGTGTTCCAAATGCACAAGAAGAGGAAACAAACATTGACTATAAAACAGGGTTGCCCACTTGTCAACTACTAAATGTATGAAACATACATATACACTTCTACTTTGAATTTTTTAAAAAATAAATAAATAAATATTCTGCATTTGGAGTTGGTGTCCCATATTGCACTTGGAAATCTATATATTGCCACATACCTTAACAAGTTGAAGCTAAGATCTAGCCTTTTTGCCATATGTCCATATTTTCTTCCTAGGAATTCTGGAATTTCTTCACAGTCTTGACTAATATAGGACACCTGAGAATTGGAAGTAAAAAGAAAACATTTCATAAGTGGATTATTTAGTTCCTTGTCCAGATTCTGTCTCATTAAGACAATGACAACACACAGTATTGTAAATATTCATTACAACTTTAAGCCACATCAGTTTTACTGCTATAGAACCTATTACAATTTCCCTTTGATACAATCAGGTTTGTTACATTTAAAACACTAAACTTGTTCTATTCTCTCTCTGCTGTGTTGTCATAGAAGTCTTTGGTTTGACTTCTTCAAAGAATGCCCACAAAGCCAAATTCGATACATCTATATCGGCTCATCCTCCCAGCGTTCAAAATCTCAGGACAAACACTGACATTTCAGATTCTGTGCTAAAGAAATCTTAGTTGCCCTTACATGGCACCTTGCTAGTTAAGTAGATTTCAACACTGTGTTAGACCACTATCTGCAAGATATTGTTATTATCTAAATATTTAATATACAGTCAATTTCAAGACCACTTCTCATTGGTCTAAAACATGTCAGCTGAAAAATACGCAAAAAAAAATTCAGTCAAACATGGTTTTGATAGTATTTCAATTTCTGTTAAAATAGAGACTCCTCTGCACAACAGACTGACAATATGTACTTTTGCAAGTCATCCCACTCTTACACTCTAAAAATTATTGCAATCTGATAATACTATATTGCATCCCATTTAATTCATTTTGTTCAATAACTTCAACAGATAAAGCTGACAACAGTGAAATAATTTTTACGAGCAGAAAACAGCTAGCTTGAAGCTCAGTTTAACAACTTCTTCCCCTTGTTAATAAATTCTTGCAATAAATTCTGCTACAAAACATACACATGACTTTAGCAAATAAGGACAAAGGGGAGAAAGCGAGTAGTCTGGGCAGCTGACATCCTAATGGTTTGGACATAACAAACTGTTTTGCAGAATTTATTGAAATAAATATGTGGGAAGGGTTCCTCCAGTTTTCATCTAAGACACCTACAGTGCACTTTACAACACACATGCAGGTATGCATACAAGAATCACTTCATTCTCCACTGAATGATAGGTTTCTTTAATGCTTGCAAATCCTTGGAAAGACACCACATAAACAGAAGAATACTTTGGATCAAGCTTTTAGTTCAGTGTAACACATTGAAATACAAATTACTATAACGTGATGCCTATTAACACCAGGAGTGCAAGACCATCTTGAGCAACTAGAAACCAGCAAGAGAACAGATCACTACCTAGATTTTCATATAGGCAGGAGTGATGGAGAAGGAGCAAGAGACTCTGACTTGCATTCTCACTGCTTCAGAAACTTACCTGGCCGTAAATGTTCTAGCTCCACAAGAAGAGACATTGAAGAAAAAAGCTCATATAAATGTGTTTTAGAACACACAGAGGCAAAATAAAGAAAATGTTCCAAAGCCTTTGAACTGCTACAATATACAAATATATTTGCACAACTGGTACAAACACATTATTCACAGGCATATTTGCAGACAAAATATCATTGACACAACCTTTTATGCTGAGGCCTTGTAAAAGGAATTTTAATTCCACAAAGTCCACTGCAGCACACTAACAATACAAGCACCTTTTTAAATTTAAAACAAAGAGATTTATTTTTCCACAAAATACACCAAGTGCATTCAACTTCAGATCTCTACAATCCACATACATAAACTTCAGATACACAATAACAATCTTTACTGGCAGCGACGGACAGCAATGCAATACACAATTAGCCTTTTTGAACAAGTTTTTAAGAGTCATTTCCCCACTCTTCTATTTAATCCTTGATCAATCTGATATAAAACAAGACTTCAATAGAAGAGAAGAATAACATTTCTTCCTTTTCATTCTTTCAATTCAAAATAACTTACCCAGAACACAATAAAATGTACATAATTCAGTATTCTTCCTTTTGCATTCATCTCAAATACCCTCAGAATGAGTATGAGCTTTCAAGTACATATCCAGAGATGTCATCATTGAGAAATGAGAGCAAGCATGTTTTTCCCAAGACTCCTTGGCTCTTTGGGTGCCAGGCACATCAGTAACAGTGATTTCTTAGATTTTTCTATACCAGTCACAGAACATCACATGAGATTAATAAATGGATGTAGGTGCTTCCATTACCTAATTCTCCAACTCAAATCTGTGACAGGTTGGTCACAGCCAACCATTCTTATTACTGGTGCCCTGCTCAATATCCCACCAAAACGTTCAGAGAGTTTCCCACAAAGCCCAGCATCAGGCTATGGACGTCTGAGACATTCTTGCAGACTCTTCAACACACTGTATGTAATTCAGGAAAAAAAAAAGTTTCTACAAAGTATTTAAAACATAAAGTTAACCAGTCAATAGCAGTTGCACCTCTCTTCTGCTTTTATTTCAGAGGATATTACCATACAATCTCTGCAATCATTTTACAATGATATTGTAATTTTAGTAACGCATAAAGTAACATCTTTATTAAAGAACATCACCAAAAAGGCCATGTATGAACTCTCAATATTGTATAATCCCTTCCATTGAAGGGAATTACATCTGGAGAATATTTCCAGTCAGTTGAGCATTACATTTTACTATATGCTGTTAGAAGATTGTATTTTAGTCACAAAGCCAAATTAAGAGGTGAAGGCACGCTGGAGGGAAGAAGGCAGCATGTTACGCAGTGCCAGTTTCCTGCAGCAACTGCAAAGTTAGCCAATCCCCTCCATATCATACACTCATTTACCTGAATTCCACACAAAAATAGTGACCAAATTAAATAAGCAGTTAGATAGGCAGCACTCTGCTTTAATAGCAAACAATTTTTAAAAAGAAAACAAGCTTAATTTATTATTGGGGAGGGGAGGCGGGGGAAGAAGAAGGTAGTATTTTGCTAGTTTTAGCCACAGCTTCAACAGTAATTACATCAAATTTTAGCCAGAAATTTTTTCAGTAGCCAAATAAGGATCTGGGTAAAGGCCAGCAGGATTTGTTTTACTTCTCAACTTCTCTCTTTAGTCAAAACGAAACGGACAGTGTTTACTTTCAGCGGAAACAACACAACATATTTCAGTCTTTCAGTCGACTCCTGCAGCCTACTCAAGCCTGAGAGCAGCAGAGCCCAAGTTCACCGGGAGCACGACAGGCTTCTCGGCCCATCGACCCCTACGTCGGACTCCGCCGGTAGCTGGGATGTCGCACGGCAGTGAGCTGTTAGAGCAAAGCCTCAGGAACACGCCTGTTGCACCTGAGGGGGCCGCGGGAGTAGCAAAAGTGGCAGAGTAATAACACCGTCGACAAGTACCCGGGTGCTCCCCTAGCCCTCCAACAGAGCACGGCCATGCACACACACCCCCTACCCGTGCGGCTCCGAGCACACCCCCGGGGGCCGCCCCGCCCGCTCCCCCCAGCGCATCGCCCCCCGGCGCTGTCGAGGGCACGGACGGCTCCGCATATAGTTCCC